>RCWM02000906.1:0-276001 GCA_003667255.2 Euschistus heros
GCAATGGAACTGAATGTTTTGAGACATTTATTTAAAGAAAGTATTACAATCTGCCTCGATGTGGGCAATAAGTAATATGGATGGCTCAATGGATCCATTCACACAATATGTACAATAAGAAATAAATACAAAGAAGAGATACAAAAAAAAATTAATAAAAAATAAAATAAAAATAAGTGAAGAATCTCCTTATAATATATATTACAATTAAAAAAGCAAATAGAATAATTAAAAAAAAAAAATTACATTAAATCTTAAAAATACATTCACACTTTATTTACAATATATACACATCCTAGGGATCCCCCAACGAGACTTATGGAGGAACAAGCCAGGTCCTGAGAGATCCCAGAGCTTCTCTCTCAGTTGCGTTACTGGTGTAGATAACACCAATGGTGGCAGAGTGAGAGCGCTATAGTACAGTCACTCAAACCATGAGGTGTTGGAGACATAGTAGGGGGCATTGCATTTAATATTAAAATTATTATTCAACCACAGCTGGAACTAAGAGATAACGTTTTTTTTTTTTTATTGACTTTGCGCTGTACAAATTGATTATATATAAATATATTGAGGGGAGGGGAGGTGAGGGGGAGGAAAAGAAAAATAGCTCTCAAGGCGGAAGATGGGCCATCGAAGAGCAAACACGGCCCTATCTTTCACTGAGCCACTCTTCGACCAAGGTCTTGTTTACAAGAATAGATCCTTCATTTCTCTCTTGAGTGGTCAGTCTGAAGCTTTTAGTTTAATAAAGGAAGTACTAGTTGTTATCTGTTATTTTGTTTAGAAAAATCATATTTTTTTTTTAATTCTTTTGTTGAAGAATGTCATAAGCGTAAGAACAAAATCTGATTATATCGGATTAATGTACTACATTATAGACAATACACACGCACGTATATAGTGTGTGATGTGTGTGTTAGCTAGGTAAAGTATAGTCTCACTGCCTTGATGTAGTAGAAGTTGACTTTTTACAAGGAAACGGTCTACCAGCTAAGACTCGATTTTGATAAATCGAGGTTCGATTTATTGAGGTTATTTCTGACTGACTTCGATATATAGAGGTTAGAGGTTTATAATAAAGTACTCAATGTAACTGTAGAAAATATGTACAGATTTTATTGAAATAATAATTATGATAGAATAATTATTAAATTCGTGAAAAATTTAAGCGGACCTTCGGAAAAAAACTGAAATAGTTGTTTGTCTACCTGAAAACGACACTTTGTCTAAGTCGGTATCTTTGAACTTGGGCCCTTTTAACTTTAATAATGAAAATGCTTGATTTTCATAGTTCAAACTATTTTACAAAATTGTGGATAAGGTGTTCGCTGGTATTCCAAACTTTTTTGCAATATCGCACTTTTTATCAACCCCGGCAATTATTTTTCGAAAATTAGAAAAATATTGTGGAACAACAGAAAACGAAACGTATCGCATATTTGTTTTTTTTATCAGAAACAGAAACAAACCGGAAACAAATGTCAAGACGGGAGTTACAGTTAATCCTTCGTAGAAACTTTAATCAGTCTAAACTCTACTTATTTAACAAATCGATTTCGGTTTATAGAGATTATCCGATAAAAACTGCGATTTGAAGAGGTGCTAAGGAATCTTCGAAAATTCGATATATCAAGGTCTTCTTAACCAATCCTTCGATATGTAGAGGTAAAAATAACATAGGAATCGTAGGCAGATTCGAGGGGAATAGAAAAGCTTCGATTTATCAAGGAATTCACTATATTGAGGGTTCACTGTATACGTAATCATAGTACGTGACATGAAAATGTTAATAATAATAACTGTATAATAAAAAACTACCTAATAAACTAACATAAATGTAAACTATTATTTGTTATAAGGATAATGTTTGTGAAATTTTTGTGGCATATTTACTGCACTAAGAACCTAATTAAGTTTTACTAAACCACAGCAGGCATAGTTTAGCTCTTCCTAGGAAAAGAGTGTTCACTCATTTTCGATCAAGTGTTAATGATGTATTTAGTAAGAGTTTACTCGCCCTAGGAAAATTCAACTATTACTATCAATCGGTTTTGAATAACAGCAATAGAAATATGCCTTAATCAAGGGAACTTATGTGTAAGGTGATGAATAGTAGATTCCATAATTACGCTTGAGAACACAAACAAATAAAAAAAAAAAAATTTTATCTATTTATTTATTTATTTATATTTTTTTTATGCCTTATTGACAGTTAAAAAAATAACCAAACTTTAGGTAATAGACGTAAGCCTTCAGGAGATCATCCATCTACTTTATCTAACGCATTTGTCTTACACTATCTTCTCGACCTCTTCGTGGATAACCTTTTGGATCAATCCTAGCTAGTCTTTGCTTCTAAAAATATATTTTTTGGTCCTTTCTAAACCTAAACCTTTTATCGGCGAGTCTTGAGGTCTGTTACCTATAACTAAATGCTCGCTAAACCTATGGTAATTATCACGCAATATTCTTGATATATAATTTATTCAAACAAATAACAGTTTCAGTTGACGTAAACATTGCAGCATCATGCAAGTATGAAGGATCATTATAATTATAATTTTATTTTTGATTTACCACCAATATGATATTTAATTTATTAGGAGACTAGTTTGGAACATTTACTTTCATTTTTTTACAGACTACTTCAACATTTACTAGACAAACGTTCAAAGCTCCCAATTAATTACAAAAGACTCATTTACATGACTGTGATTAGACCTATTTGGACGTACGGAGTTGAGCTTTGGGGCTCCACTAAACCATCAGATTCATCTCGTATCCAATCCTTACAATCCAAAATCCTTCGAAAAATCCTCAATGCTCCTTACTTTCTGAGCAATAAACTTATACATAAAGATCTTAATGTTCCATATGTTTCTGATTTAGCCCAAACCAGATACCTATCCTTCTATAGGAAGCTCCATAACCACTCCAATCCACTAGTCTCCCAACTTGCTTCCTCCTCCATCCCTGATAATCCTTCTCTGAAAAGAAGAAGACCTAGAGACCTTCTAGTGTAGATTTTTTATTGAAGTGCTTCTAGTGAGTAGTTCTTCACAAGTTATTTATATGTCATTGTATTCACTGTCACCGCATTTACTTGTTGTATATTATTTTGTACAATTGTAAATATCAATACATGAAAAAAGAAAGGTTTGGGAATAATAAAATATAAAATTTTTAAATTATATATACATAAAAAATTTATAAATATGTGGTAGGGAGAAGAAGAAGAAGGGAAGGAGTATCAAGGAGTGATTTGTTGAACGTGGTCCAAAGATGGCCGAAATCGAGAAAGGAGGACAAAACCTATAAATATGTGGTGCGCTGTGAAGTGTGATAATCGAACAATAGGTGCACCATTAGAGAGAGGTTACAAAGAAATGTGTTATATAGATCTAAAAATTTATTATAAAACTTACTTTTTTTGAATTCAATTGTTATTAAAAAAAACTATAAATATATGGAGCGATATTTGGATCTCAGTGCAGTTTAAAAATCGACCTATATGTGGCCATTCTGCAACAGAGTTTGCAATGAAAACTATTAAAGCCAACTACACTAAGTTTTAACTACATCTTCATAGTTCTAGGAAGGCTTGTAATAATAAATTTTGCCATAATAATAATTAAAATGTATAGTATTGAGTGCCAAAAACGAGGTTTGCCAAACTTTCATTTCTAAATATTTAACTTTCAAACCTTTTCAAGATAAATTTGTGCACTACCCTAATTTTTTAAATATTTTTAAAAATTAAATTAATGATTCTTGTACCAATTAATTGAATTTATTAGATTCACAGAAATAGAACTTTTTTGTTTTAGAAATATTTTTTATGTACCAGACTTAAAACTCAAGAAACTGCTCGACGTTACAATCTACTCCAACATTTACTAGACAAACTTTCAAAGCACCCAATAAATAAAAAAAAATTTATAATCGACAGTTGAGCTATGGGGCTCCACTAAATCTTCCAATTCTTCTCTTCTCCAATCTCCTTACAATCAAAAATCCTTCTTAAAATCCTCAATGCTCCTCATTGTGTCACAAACAAACTTATCCATAAAGATCTTAATGTTCTGTATGTTACTGATTTGGCCCAAATCAGATACCTATCCTTTCATAATAAACTCCATCAATGCATTCGAATCCACTAGTCTCCCAACTTGCCTCACACTTAATTCCCGAAAATCCTCCCAGGTGTCTGAAAAGACATTTTCCTCAAACTAACTTGTTGTTTAAACACAAAAAGTTGTGAATATCTCTAAATAGTTTAAAAATATTTGTTAAAAATGCAGCCCGTATCTGGGAATACCAGTAGTTTGTAAATTACCATTTTTTTTCAGAAATTTCCCCATCTCATTTGTGTAATAGAATTGTTATAATTTAGTAGTAGATACCAATAGCATATCACCAGTAACATTGTAAGTAGTTTCATACTCCAATTACAATTATATGTAGTTAAAGATTCTAACGCATGTTCCATAGGGCATGATTATGAGAACAATATTGTCTGGAAGCGTCACCAAAATAACTTGTTATTTTATTGATTGAACCTCAAAAAGCTTATTAAACAACTAATAGTAACAGTCAAGAAAATATATTCAGACGTATATATAATATATATACATATATATATATATATATATATATATATATATATATATATATATATATATATAACTTTTTTTTCTTATTTAGCTATCAAGAAAAATTTGCCGTTACAATTTTGTGTTTGTTTGAAAAAAATAAACTTGAGGCTGACAACATTAATTTTCAAGACTCTGGGCCTTTTAAGGTGTCTTAATTTGAAGGCCTAAAAGTTATATTAGTCCCTTTAATGATTTTGTCATTTTGAGACAGCTCTTAGGGTGCGGGGAGTATAAGACTGCCATAGCGAAGGAATGATCGATTAATGAGCCGAGAGTCGATTATTAATTTCCCTAGAAGAAATAATCTCGAGCTGATAAAGTTGGCCTGTCAGTGGAGACTTTGTGAATTTATAACACGAGCGGAGAGCTGGGGGCGGTACAAGTTGCCTCGTTACACGGCTGTTATACTTTGCCCGATTTACTTCTTAATAAGGTTCCCCAATCCCCTCCAACAACTTTCTGCTGAGCCACCATATATCTGTCTCTGCTTGGCTGTGGCTCATCTCTTTTTGGCAGATCGATTCAACGTACAAATATATTTGGCCTGATGCAGGATTACATATCAGGTGATCATAGAGATAATTGCGTATAATATCTAGAGCATCACCTATTTTATATTGTTTCCACAGTCTAAATCTAACGATAATACTATTGCAACAATCCTAGTACACAACCACTTATTTCAACTATCACTGCACAGAATAGGTGGTTGAAGGTCAAGTAAAAACATAGTTCATTGGACATCTAATTTATAATCCATGAGTTGGCAATCCAGATGGATATATGTTTACTATATTATTAGCGATATATCGATCAAGTTTCAAACCACATGGATCCACCAATCGCACCACACATTTATCTCATATTAATAACAATTAAATTGAAAATAAGAACATTTTATTATCAACTAGCATTTTTAGAACTTACAAGGGGAGGGCACACTCAGTCTCTCACGGATCTTGTTGGCAATTTTTTTTTTGAGGTTCCTGGTCAAAAAATATTAGACATGTATTTTTCCATTCCGACCAATGGGCTCTAGAAGCCGAGAAAAAAAAAAAGCATTAAATTAATTTATTTTACATCTTGAGTTTAAAAAATGATATCGACATGATTCTTGCACCAAGATTTTTAATTTTTATTGCGAATTTAATAAAAAATGCAGCCGCTCCATAGATTTTGGTTCAGGTTAATTAAATTCTGAAAAAATGATTAGATTTTCATGCAAACTACCTATATAGATTTTTCACACAAAAATTGACGTCAGATTCAGCATCCTGGAAAATATTGACAAACGCTTATTCAATAAAAACAAAAATATAATTTTTAAAAAATTTAAAAATTAATAGTAAATTTAGGAATACCCTTAGATGCGTATCATTAGAACTATAAAGATGATATGGTATAGATTTAGTAGTAGAAAAATGGCTTGTCCTTTCATATTATATATTATTGGTAACACTGAGGGTTTGTGGGTTGTGTTTGTATAGGACTGACAGTGTATGAAATGAATCCTACGGATGAAATATGAAATAGTTTGATATAGTGAGCATTACTAAACGTGTTGAACTTCTATTGTAGCATTTAGTATGGACTAAATTGACCAAACAACATTTGCATTCCAATAGAGGCATTGGATATAACTACAACACAACTAAACAAATAGGCTGTAGAGCCCATTGAGCGCACGCCGGCCCGGATTGGATTAGCGCATAAATAACCATCTCTGGACGGCCTGTCATAATTATCATGTGTACGCCACTGTAAGCCCAACTCACTAATCTTGTCTGATTTATTTGTCACTCCCGCTGTGGTCACTACGCTCGATTCTTCTTCATTCGAGGAGTAAGTTCCTCAACTTGCATCACCCTTGCGTCCTCCCCTGATATATATTAACTCCTTAATAATTTCGCAAATATATTATTTCTAGGCCGAATAACATCTTAAAGATTTTCTGTCTGTGCTCGCACTGCAATCTCAGTTTTGACAAACCTGGACAATGATTATTCTTTCCTTTAATTTACAAATTTATCTTATTTCTTATTGATTTAAATTCTGAATGGCTTCCAATGGCTAGCCGCTTAACAAGTTATGTACGTTATTTATTCAATTCACGCTATAAAAGGCGTGCTGTTGTGAAATGCAAGTTTTTCTGGCACATGTTTAGTTATAACTCCGACACTATTCTTGCGATCTATAATTTCTTTTTTTATATCAAAGCTAGTTTTTACTATAAGAACCTATATATGAAATTTTGATTAAGTCCATTATAATACCCACGCCAGCCTACGGAACATGTAAAATTTGTCATTTTTTGCCATAACATAGACACTTAGCGTGCTGCCAAGGGTATTTTCCGTACTTGACCAAAATTTCATATCTAGGGTATTAAATTTAACAAAGTTTTCAGATGAAAAAAAAAAGTTATACATCGGACGAATAGTTTATGAGTTATACCTGAAAATATTTTTTAAAAAAATTTGGATTTCCAGCAGTACGCCCTTTTTAGCGTGCTGGGACATAATTGAAATTATATATATTGGTGTCTAATAGTAAATTTAACCAGCTTTCAGATAGCAAAAAGAAGTTGTAGATCGGACTAATAGTTTCGATGTTATAGCAGTTATTAGTGTTTTTGCAGATGAATGATTGAAGAGGTGTTTGAGCCCGTAAAATTACTGAATGTAAATTAGCTGTTGTATAAATTTCAGCTGTTTATGTTTCCGTTGAATGGAACATTAAAATTTAATTGGGTAGTCAAGATTTTTACCCTTTGCTGTAAGATGCACGTGTTCAATACCAAATATATGATATACATTCTTGAAGGAAATTTTATCTTGTAGAAGAATAACTCTATAAGTATAACGATTTTCCTCCGAAATGAATGATTAAGAATCTAAAAGACAAAAAAAAACATTAGCGAACGACAACTATTTGCAAAACTTGAAAACAGGAATTGTAATAAACTTTAATTTTGTATAAAAAAAACTGAAAAATGGAACATTTAAAGCCTCCCTTCATTCCTCAGCGGCACCGGAATTTGAAGGGACTTTGTTTTTTCTTGTTCAGGGGACACCCCCCTACACCTAACAAATAGTTTTATAATTGAGCCCTAGTTTTATAACAAATAAATTCTATAATTCTATTTAGGATACAAAAAAAAAAAATAAATAAAAAAAAAAATAAATGCTGACGGTCTATTTCGATCTGGATTGAACATTTTAAATATTTAAATGTATTATTTGTCTCAAATGAATTAGTTTAAGGTTTCATAAACATAAGTTTCTTACAAAATGGATAATTTATTTTTCTTGACTTCTTTTCTTAAATTTGGCTGGCCTCCTTTGGACCATGAACAGTTTGTACTTCATTTTGTTATAGTTTTCCTCCTCTCTTTCATCGGATCATAATATTGACTCTTCGTGCTACCGATAGTTCTTATACTCTATAATCCAGGACACATTTTTATAAAGGATCTCAAGACCTCTAACTCCTTTGAAACAAAATCATTCCTTGTCTGCGAGATTAATTTTGGAATAGTCTTCTTATTTTTGTGGAATTTTACGATTCTCCAGGTTAACTGCTCCTGATTCATTTCCAAAATAAGAACGTTGAAGCCTGTATTTTTTTTATTTATAGTCGTTCTATTATTTTGTGAACTTTTTTTTTTTTTTTTTTTTTTCAGCGTACTTCCATTCACCAACCAGCTGAATTTTCCTTTCTACATTTTCTACAAGATTACAGCTAACTTATTCATTAGTCAATTAAAAACTATCGGACCCTATATGCACACTCTTTGACTTGATTCTTCTATTTCTTAATCGCTTGAATAACTCGACCATTATCTAGTCTTACAATTTTACACCACAAGAAGAAGTTCATTGCTTGGCATAAGTAGACACCACATGCACTAAATAAATAAAATACCAGAAATATTTACATGCCCTTATTTTCAGTGTATGCTATTAAGCACAACGGACTAAAAAAGTATTATGAGTTTTAGTTTAATATACATGTTTTTTTGAGCGTAAGCTTTTAAGGAAAATTTATGGTCCAGTCCACGACGCACAATCAAATATGTGGAAGCTTCGATCCAATTCCGAGTTGTATTCCTTATACAAGGATGTTAATGTGGTCCATTTTATTAAAATAAGACGTTTGGAATGGTTGGGTCATATCATAAGAATGACCTCTAATAGAATGCCGAGCAAACTTTTGCTTGGCTCTATAATTGGCCAAAAGAGAAGAGTTGGCCAACCAAGAAGAAGATCGCTATAGGACCTTGAAGAAGATCTAGGGATCCTCGGCGTTGCAGCTTGGAAATGAAAGGCTAAGGATAGAGGCACATGGCAAAGCATTGATCAGGAAGCCTAGGCCCACACCGGGCTGTAGTGCTACCTAGTAAGTATACATATTTTTTTGTGATAAATATTTTTAGTATATTCAATTCATAGTAAAATTTTAATACTGAAAGATCGGTAAGGATAAAATAAATACAACAATAAGGTAGATTCTTGAGTAAGATGGGGAGAAACTGCTTTCGTGGAAAACTCTAAAAGAGCCTCTACTTTGTGAATGTTTTTCTTAAATTTTAAACTCCTTTAGATTTTTTTTTTTTTAAGTTAACAAAATAATATGAGGAAGAGAAGGTGGTAAATATATATATAACCTGGGGACACCACAAACCTGAAGAAGAGGGTGCGACCCCTTTTATAAATCCTTCCCCAAGAAGTCCTTTCAAAGAGTCCATCCCCCATTGAAGGACGTTCCGCGGTGGACTTCCGGACCCGGAGGACCTTAACCGGAAATCTAATTTACACAAGAGCTCCTCGATAGAAGCGGCATTCATCTTGTCCGATCCCGTCGTTATTTCCTTCTGTGTTCTGTGGCGAACCAATCACATTTCGTCCTGAAAGGCACATTTTCGGTATTGTGCCACCTCTTGGCGATAAAGGTGTGCTAATGATTCGTATCTAAGGGAATTCCTAAAATGATTACTTGGGTGATAATACACCAATAAAGTTAATTTTTAGAGAGAAATAAAAAAACAAAAACTGACTTCTAGTCCAGTCAATAATCATATTCTAGCTTGCATAAAATATGCGATAATTTTTGACTTCATATCTTCGTTAAGAGTAGTTAGAAGGTAAACATACTAAAAGTCCCCGCCACTGGGGAGGTGAGTTAACGGTGGGTGGGAGGGGAGAAGTTCAATTTTTGAGTTTTTCGATGAAATCTAAAAAACGTTGGACTCTTGAGAGCTATATTGTAAATCCAAATTAAAGCTAATTATATTATCTATAAAACTTACTCCATGCATATTTGTCGAACTTCCAAAGGTTTTCGAGATATACTCGTACCTTATTGAAAATCGATATTTTTAACAAAAAAATAATTTTTATCTCACTTTTGGTCAAACATTGGCTTCCAGTGCCTTCCATGATCGTATCTCAGAAAAATGTCAGAAACAAAGCTGTATAGCAATAAATTTACTTTAATTTCATATATACGTTAGTGGCAATTGAAACAAGCGTTTGACAAAAAGTAAGGTAAATATGTTTTGGAAAATTATCCATTAATATATATATATATATATATACATATATATATATATATATATATATATCGAAAACCGTTGGAAGTTCGACAAATATGTATATAAACAATTTTATAGGAAATTTAATTACCTATAATTTCGCATATTTTTTTAGAGTCTACTGTTTTCGAGATTGAAAAACCAAAAAACGGGATCTTCTCTCCACCTCCCACCTTAAGTTCACACGCCAGGGGCGGGTAATTTTAGTATGTTAACCTTCTAACTACTCTAAATGAAGTCCTGAGGTCATAAATAATCAAATATTTTATGCACTCTAACCCCTAACTTTAGCACTCATTGACTGGACTATTCACCATTAAGCCTACATGTACAAACTGGAAGCAAAAAGTAAAAAATAATATTTTAACTACTTCAAAACAAAGAGCATTAAAGCACAATCAATGAAATTATCGTTACTTGTATGCCTATTCACAATTTATGATCAGTACTACAAAAAAGTATTAATTAATTAATTAAGGTTTAAATCTATATTTCTTTCACGCGGAATTGCTAACTTCGTTGAAAGAATTGAAACAACCATATGTGGATTTTGGATTTTGGATTTTGGATATGTGGATTGAGCAAGCTATCAATGCCGGGTAAATGTACTTGATAATTTTTTTGGAGTAAGATATATTTTATCTATATTTATCTTTTAAAAGCATTTATTACAGAGAAAACATGTTTTGAAGTTATGTCCTTGACTTCATGACTTCAAAAAAAAAAAAAAAAAAAAAAAAAAAAAAAAAAAAAAAAAAAAAAAAAAAAAAAAAAAAAAAAAAATTAAAAATCGCTCTTTTCGTTTCTTAGTCCAAAAAAAAAATACTATTTTGTTTTCTATAATATAATAGAAAACAAAATAGTGGTGTATTTTTTTTTTTTTTATTTCTTTTTTTAGATTGATTGATTTGCGGTGTTTCTCGATAGTACAAGAGGAAATAACTCGAGTCGAATCGTACAATTTGTTGAAAGATGCTTGACAACATCTGCAATAGAATATATTTTCAACATTAATTTTAAATAATTTTCGACAAGTAAAAACACAATTTTTTTTTTTTTTTTTAATTCATTACATAAGCGTCCCATTAGGAATTTTTATTTACTAATATAAGCGTTCTGAAACGATTTTCGCTTACGTTAACGACCAATTAGATACTGATTACTGTCAGTGGCGTTGTAGAAGAAAGGTATCGCGTGATTGTGATAAGCATCCCGATTCCAGAGCGTAATAAATCTCTCAAGAAACGTCGCTGACGCGATAATTGGCGTCGATAACACGTCTTAGTGTAGTCGCCACCGAGACTACATTTGCTTATCTCGTTGTTAACATAAAACGTTGAAGTTTAACTTTTTTTTTTAAGACAGGTTGTTAGGCCTTTGTTGGGAAAAATGTATATTTATATTATGTATATATTTTTGTATAAGTTACATGCGACATGCATTGCATTGTTTACTTAAAAGAAATATATTTTTAAATTAAATAATATTATTGTTTGTTATTGTAAAGGAAATGAGCGATAAAAATATCTAACTGCGCCTAATTTCTACAAGTCGAAGGTTATTGTTGATTATACATTTTTTACTCTATATGAAGATATTTACACTTGACTGCAAAGCTTCCAGGCGCGAGTTCGAAACCGGTTGAAGGCAGAAAATTTATTTTCTGTTATTTCGGCTGTGGATCAACTTGGTGGCCGGGAGAGATTCCTAGGGCAGGCACACCCAGCCTCTATAAAGTGGTTAATTTCTATTATACAACTCTAAAGATTAGTTTTATTTCAATTGAGAAAAAAAAAACCTAGCGATTGAATGTGATTTCGTTTCCTCCTTTCACAACCGTTGGCCTAGAAACAATACACTCTTCCACGAGTACTGAACCCAAGAACCTTCAAGAAGTTTTATCTATTTATCAATAAAAATCTCTATTGAACTAATTGAGCATTATTTGGTAAATGATATTTTCAAACATAGCAGCAATTTCTACCCTCTTTAAAATCCCCTGATTGGGTGTTTAATGATTACGTTAAAGCATATTTAGACATCCAGTTTTTAATTTTTATTAATATATATTAATATGTATGAATTGGTAATTCAGAAGGACAGGGACTATAAATAAACTCTTGCCGATAATGGACTGCATTACCAGTGCTTAGAACTGAAGGCCAATGAATCATATTTTTACAAACAACATCAAAAAGCAAAGGATCGACGTGTTGAATGTACATAAAAAGTAAATCTGTTTTAATACTTTAATTGAAGATATGTCAGTTTTACTATCAATTTCAAACTCTATGTAACACCGTACCTTTTTAACCTCTCATGTAGAATGACGATCACAGCCTAGCGGCAGATTTTTAAACCTCACTGTTATCCGCATGTTATAACTTTTTATGTTTTTATTATTATTACAAATTGATTAAAAATCGGTAGATTTTAATATTGCTAAACCTTTCTGGAACTATACAAATGTTGTGATTGAAATATAGTATAGATTGGTTCAGTGATTAGAGATCACAAACGAAAAATGGCTTGTCCTTTTACATAATAGTATATATTAACATATCAGTATATATATTTTAATCTTCTTCTTGGTATTACCTTGTTGTTGAGTAGACTAATAGACTCCCTGAATTAATTCTCCCCCCCCCACTTCTTATTTTTGAGGGGAAAGGCCAGGAAATTTATTTATTTTAATTTAAACTAATCTCTGGCTCAGAAGTTCATATTCGGTTTACTATATTTATATTCCAAAAGGACCCTTGTCTTACTATACATAAATAATTTATTATTTATTATTACTAATAATAAATTTCCTTTAGAATCTTTCTATTACTATTTTTTTTTTTAAATTAGGGATTTGAGTGTATAAATAGGATTATTCTTAAAATTAACTTACCTAATATTAAAAAATATCTGTGTTTGAAATGCGGTTACAAGAAATCTTCATTAAAATTCAATCAGAAGTTATAGGACTATTTTTGATTTATTTATTTTTTAAAGTTTTTTTTTAAAAAACCTTATCTGAAAATTAATTGCTCCTCCAAGTCCACGGCAGTAAGGAGATACGTGGGGTACCATCGGCCAGCTAATCAGGCTAACAGTGGGCAAGCCGTAACTACACGATGAGTGGAGTGCTATGGCCGGGGGTGGGATCCTATAATTGCTCCTTCCTATTTCCCTAGCCAGGTCATTCCTTCCACCGATGTACATTTCCCTCTAAATGGCCCATTCCGGGATCCTTATCTCTTCTTATAGGCCTTGTTCCCTCCCCCGGGCTATCTCTGGATTAGCAGTTACTTGCAAATTAATAGTATGGAGGCTCGTTGGAAGTAGTTTCAAGCTAAAGGTCAACGTGAACTGACTACAGGCTTTAAGGACTTGGAGTAGCAATGCACTTGTAGAATGGAAGTTTTTCTAACATCAGCTCTGTAGAAATGCAGATTGGTGTTTAATGTTCATTACTTCTATCTGCATAAGAGTCCTCTATTTAAATTGAGTTAACGAATACGATTACAAATCCTAAGGGCTAAAGGTTGGTCAAGTAATTAATGATATTTCTCTTTAATCAACAAAACACTTCCATAAGAAGTCTAATTGATTGAATGTATTACATGGTGTTATTCTCATCGGTTCAAAACTCACACTTAATGCCCTTCCATATTATCCATTGCTTTATCTAAATAACCTTTCCATATAGTTCCGAAAATATTAAAAACCTCGAAGTTACCATTGAGATTCTATAGATTCGAAATTAATTTCCCCAAAGTAACCATTATTTCATGCATTCATCTGCATTTCTGTATAATATACCTAAAGATAGTTAAAAATTTGTTACCTTCGATTAACACCTATCCTGGAACAACCATATTACCCAAATTTCCAATAAAAAATCCATTGAATCCTCAAACAATTTCATAGATTCCGAGATTCCTTTCCCTAAAATACCCGTCAGCTTCTAGTGTCCTTTATTAATTTCCCCTGGTTTAATCTCAATTGCTTGGCTTATAAAGACCTATCTGCGATCTCGAGATGAGATTGTGAAGGCTGATGAACTTTTTCGTTAGATTCACATTCGGGATCCACCCAGCCTCTAAAAAGTGGGTAACCTTAATTGGGGGGAAAACCTGGCGGTTAAACGTGAATCCTGGCCAAATCACCTCCTTTCACAACCGTTGACTTAGAAAAAGTGCAGCGCTACCTAAGTACTGAACCCAAAAGACCCTTCATTGGTTGTAAGTTGTACAGGTTTTTAATTGTTTTTTTTTTGTTTTTTTTTAGATTAGTTTTATCTTTTCATACATGATTGCATTTAATTTTTTTTTTTTTTTTCCAGTCGACAAAATGTTTCGTAATTAATGATGCATTGAATTGTAAATATTCCTAAAAAATCCTACCAGTAACTAAACAATATTATTATTCTTAGGGGACATAAAGTCCCAGAATAAAGTTTATTTTTCATTCATTCCTAATGCTTTTTGAATTTTCACAAATTCACTATTAAAATTTTGTCATTTTTTTTTTTCTGTCATTATTGCAAAAATGTAAGTTCTATTAAGATGTGCACGAAGATGGACATCATAACTACGCTTTCCAACGTTCAAAAGATTCTATCTGGTGTCCTCATTATCTACTGCAAACGACTTCTTGCAGAACTTCAGATTATGAAGTACTTCAGCAAGTTTAAGCTTGATATGAATAAGTTATTATTTCATCTCCTGGTTCTCGGACTTGCAAGGGGTCGGCGAGTACAAGTCTTCTTAGTTACCAAGTTCGCATCAAGGATCCAATGAGGGCTTAAAGTGCAATATTCAAGTCCCCCGAGGGGGAGTACTGGTACCAATAGCCGGTGTAATTTTCGCACCCTCCCGCTCCAACAGATTGGAATCGTGTTGCCAAAGGCTCCCTTGTTTATATAATAACTTGGATGGAATACCTAGGAATGCCCTGGGATGTCGGGTTCGTTACTTGGTGATTCAATTAAAGCAGCCATTTTGAAGTTGGGGTGTCCCTTGGGGCGCCTCCATTGCCCTATGTACATCCAGACAATGAGGCATAATATTATTAACTAACCCTTCTGCTTCAAGTGCCTGCCCTCTCTGTGTTTGTCTTTGGCATCGAGGTGTGTTGACGGGATCCTCAGATTTTTTTTAACATTAACTCGCGTTTTTTTTGTTTTTTTTAAAATAATATTTAGAACTCTATGCAATATAAACAATAAGTAACTGAGTGGTAATATGATTACAATAACTTGTAAGGATACTACCCATGAGTGGAACTTTAATAGATGTTCTACATCAGAAAACTCTCTAGGTCATCTATAGACGCCTTAGAGCGGTCTAGTTGATTCGAGTGGGTATGTAGCATGGAACGATAAGTTTATTTGTAACGTAATAAGGAGCACGTGTCTCTCTACAAGAGCAACTTTGCAGAGTTGACTCTGAGGGGGGTCTATCCTAGCCATCACGTAGTCGTGCGTTATACGAAGGTGTCCAATCCTTAGAGGTGTGATAGTCACCTCCTCTCTCCTGCATTGTCTTGAGGATGAGGCCCGGCCACAAACGGTCTGCGTTATTTCTTTCAATTTATTATTGCATATGAAACCTATACCCTTTTCCTATAATTCCTTCAGTGACAAAGCCAGAAATTCAGTGTTATGATTTGGGGCCATTTCTCCGCCTCTTCTTAGTCTTTCCACATTTCATATGTTATATTTTTACGCAGGTAGTATGTTGAACAGGAGCCTTTTATAATCAAAAAATGAAAGATGAAAGAAGTATATGAATTGGTATCTGAGATATACGTTAGACATTCCCTCATATAACCAAGTCTCTTAATACTATTTTTATTCTCTATTTCCCTTCTTCAGTCAACAATATGTCTTTGTTCTTTCCGTACAAATATACTTTTAGTAATAAGTCTATTTAAGGATTTATTCAAAACTCGTTAGCAAGTACCCGTAAAACCTGACCCCATCCTTCTGATCTTGAACTCAAACCCTTCCAGACATTCAAACAGACTTCTTGTAGTGCGCCCGATTCCTGGTATTCCCTTTAAAACACAATGCTCTTACGTTCTCCCCTTACCTATTTTAATACATCCAATTAATTAGACTCATTAATGAAACAAGATCCTATATAAATATAAGGAGGTTTTAAAGAGCAAAAATAATTCATCATTGCATTTTATTGTTGCAAATTTTATTATTCAAGTAATCTTCAGTGTCTCTTATTATGTCATAAACAAACTTATCAATATATATCTTTATATTCAATGTGTTGCTGTTTCAGCCCAAACCAGAGGCCTATCCTTTCATAGCAAACTCCATACCCACTTGAGTCCACTAGTTTCCCAACTTGCCTCACGCTAAAAACCAAATAATCCTCCGAAGCGTCTGTAATCATCTTCCTCAAATTTACTCGTTGTATAAAATGTATACAACGGTTTGTATACATTTAAAGTTGTAAATGTAGAATTAGTATTTTTTTCAGTAATTTATAATAATAGCATCTGAAACATCATTAAATATTATTTACTGCAGAAACGTCCTAAACCTGACTTGGATGTGGTGGAGAGCCAGATATAATCGGTCATCATTATTTAAGAAATAATTCTTTTATTTGTATTTTTACATTCCCAATTTTTTTAAAAATAAAAGTCTCTTGATTTCCATACGTTCACTAAGACAAATACAGAATATTGATCAATATAGTGCAGGAAAATTTCTGCAGGTTTTATTTTCATGGTCCATTTTTTTGGTGTAGGGGATCTTCTATTTTGCATTTTTCTCATCCTCTTCGTTGATGCAATTTTCTTTAACGGCGATGATAATTCTTTTACTAAGCAATGAAAAATGTTTTTAGAAGAACAAAGTTAGCTGTAACTAAGTTGAATCAAACAGAAAATTAATCGATTTATAAAGAATAATTTATTAGAACCGATAATACAATTAGCAAATCCCCTTATTCTTTTATAGCTCAAATATTTTTAGTTAATGTTATGTTGTTTATTATCAAACAACGTTCTAGAACAGAGCCATCAGAAAATCAATGTAACAAAGAGGCATTTAGTTTTTTGTTTCCAGCTTGTAACATGAACTTTTTATGATTTTCGTTTTGATAATTATTTTGTATTGCAAGTTAGATATACATAAGAATAAAAAAAACAACAACATAAAATTAAGAATGAGACGATATAAAAAATTACTCAAAACTAAAAAACAAAATTATTATAACTACATAAATACCTCAATAATATTTAATATAGAGTAACGTATACTTTATGGAAATATCAAAGGTTTTTCAAATTGATATCTATAATGTTTCCAATAGAATTTTTTGAAAATCATTTTCAGGTCTTCTGACATCATCATCTTGTCCATCCACCGAACAATGTCCTAGTTTCTGTACTGTTTTTGTCAGTAGTATAGTTCTGTAGTCAGTGAGTAGTCTGCATTCATATATGAGGTGGTGTATATTTTGTTCTTGTATGAAATAACTTGGACATAAGAATGTATCTCTTATGTTAAATCTATGAAAATAACTGTACACTGCTGTATACCCTATTATTCCTTGTGTAGTGCAGAAGTCAGTCCACGAGTCTGATTTTATGTAGATCCGTAAGTCTGGAATGAAATGATGAAGATGTCTTTACTTGTATGTCGTGTTCCAACGTGTCTGCCACTGGTCTACAGTTTGTTTGTGCAACATGTGTTTAAGGTGTTCCTTGGAGATGAGAGAGTATGACAAAGGAAGAAAAAATCCTTGGAAGCCCCTTTTGCAGCCTTGTCTGCCAAATCGTTTTCTGGTATGTCTGGATGTCCTTGTATTCAATTTAATGAAATTGGATTACTATTGTCATTTTCTAACTGTTTCAGAATGTATCTAATACTCTAATAAACAAAGAGGCAAGGCATCAACACTAATATAGAATACAAACAAAAATTCGATCAAAAACGGTTATTCCGAAGACTTTGATTCAAAGCTGATTAGGAGGGGTTCTTTTGTATAATTGTTCTTGGGGGATAATTAAAGAGAATTCGTTGAATAAAGGGGTTATGTAACAAAACTAAATTTTGTGTATTTTTGTTTAAAAGTTTTTTTTTTACATTTCCCTTTATCAGGAAGATTTTACATAGCCCCTTCATCTTGTTCATATATCTTTATTTGCTTAATTTGAAATATTCATAGTTTTCTACCTAGCACTTCTGCACCTAAATCCTTTATCTAATAAAATAGTTCTTATTATTATAATTTTTTTTTTTTAATATGACATAACTCCTTCATCCACTAAACCCTTAAATTATGAAGGTAACAACACAAACAGATAGATACAACAGGTAATAATGGATAAACCATATAGCGAACTCAGATGGACATCACCCATTCAAAATAGATGACAAGCAGTGGATACAAGATCCCATACCGGCCACACACAACTCAGCCATCAATATTTCACGACTAAGTCACCTAGACCAATCTGAGGACAGTGTTACGTACCTTTGACTATCAAACATTTGTAGGCTGACTGAATGTAGTACATTGGTGAGGATTTGCCCTTTTGATTAACAATACAATGTAATAGGTTGGAATAGATGTGAAATAAAAAATATTTAAAAAAAAATAAAAACAAATGTCCGAAGCAATAAATTAATATTTCTTTTCTGTTCTCTTTTTTTTTCTCATTGTTTTTAATGTTTGAAAGTAATCATGTGTCATATATATTACTTATTGCCCACATTTGTGTGTAACTACTCAATATAAGTTAAAAAAATAAATAAATAAAAGTATGTTTTTCTGAAGCTCTGATGATAGCCATAATATACTGATGATAGAATAAAAATATTATTAAATTAATAATTCTTTAACTAATCCTTTTTAGGCTCATTTATATAAAATTTTTAAGATTTGTCTTGCGTATGGTATTTTGTTCATTTGTGAGCAGGTATGCAGTGTTGGATTTGATACGCGCCATGAACCCTGGTACTATAGCCAGGTAATGCGGGAGAAGCAGAGAGGTGGTGCGGACAGAGAAAGTGGAACGAAACGACGAGCATTATATTGCCCCCCCCCCCCTCGGAGGGAGCAAATTGCAACCCCTCGAGCTCTACCAGTTTTTATTTCCTCACTTTTTACTCCTTCCTCGGAAATCCATGGTAGTCCTCTCCCTGCTTCAGGGCTTAAACAGACTTTTTATTACCATAAGGTTCTACGGGTCAAATTATACATTTCACTATTTCATTCGTTGTTACCTACTCTTTACTTGTCTTGTCGGAAGATTCTAGAGTTAGAAAACATGTAGTTTACAGATTATCTAATTCAGGAGCTGTTCAAAATTATATTATTCCTTGATTTTGTTATATGAAAGTATAATGAAGCGACTCAAAAATTCTTTAATCCGGATTCTAAAGACCAATTTTTTTTTTATCCTGTGTTTAAACAAGGGTGTCCACCGTACCCTTGTAACCTTTTAAGTAGAATGGCGTTCGCCACCTATCGGTTAATTTTCAAACATCACTATTATCCACCATACTGTCGCTGTTTTAATAAATATATTGATGTGGTTAAAAGTTGGTACAGATTGGTTCGTTAGTTCTCACTGTTAAATGAAATGAAATGAATGATATAAAAAAATAAACTTTATTCTGGGACTTACTGTCCCCTAAGAATAAAAACATTGCACAGTTCATCAGTTCAGACCTATTATTTACAAATACAATCGCATATATATATATATATATATATATATATATATATATATATATTTGACCCGGTCGGGAAGTATATATATAGATATATATATATATGAAAAATTACATATATATATATAATATATATAAAGAAAGAGAAAAAAAAAAAGAAAGTAATTCTAAGTATTCATCTGATTATTGACAAATTTGCAGAAGATTGATTGTTTAAAACGTCCAGGAATAAATTATTTTTAAAGGAAGTTATGGAAGCTGCTTAACGAATAGAAGTGGGTAGGGAATTCCAGAAGGAGGTAGCACGACTGATGAAGGATTTGTCAAAGGAAGCGGTTTTATGGGAGTGGATATATAGGTTAAAAGATTGGGGTCTAGTGTTTAGGAGGTGGATAGAAGAACGCAGAGTTAATAACTCAAGAATATAGAAAGGTTTTTTGGCTTTTAGACATTGGAATAGCAAAGTACCCTATATTGTCGTCGGAATTTAGGAAAGAGCCACCCAAGCTCAGAATATCGGCAAGTAACGTGTGACCGCTTGGAGTTAGTGATCACAAACGAAAAATGACTTGTCCTTTTATATTATAGTAAAGGTAATTATCATAGAGGTTAATATCTAGTTAGGGGAAACAATGCTATAATTAAGTTTTGGATGGTTAAGCATTAAAATTCAATAGAAACCCATATTTTATGAGTTCGGCTTCAACCCGCCGACAGGTGTCGTCGAGTGTGCACACTACACGAGATGAGTTCCCGCACAGCCGGCAGAAGTTGAGCGACAACTGAATGACTGAGTGACGTACAGAGGTTTAAATTTCAATCAGTGCCTGCATCGCTGAAATATTTAGTTGACACTCTTGTTTATAATGGCATTTTCTGGTTGTCTGGAAATTCTCTGATAGTTCAACTACGGTCACGGGTATTGAATTTTCGAAATCAATCCTATAGGATGGAATGTTTTGAATTATCTGAGAAAACTACTACAAAATGTTGACATCACCTCTTAAAATCAAGCCAACAGAAGTATGAATAAGTCACTTAAATATTGAAGAATTATTAAAAAAAAAAGAAGAAAAAAACATTCGATTCCCGGTAATCCTCCGAGATTCTCAAAGAAGACCCAGAAGATGGCTCAAAGACCTTTTACTAAAGTGCTATTAGCATTTACCTGTTATTGTAATCACATCCACACAATTACCTGTATATATTGTATGTAGTTGTAAATATCAATAAATAATTACAAAAAAATATTGTTTCCAGTAGGGATAAAATAACTAGTAATAGGGAAAATATCTATATATTTTGATATCGATAAGATTTAACTACTCAAATACGCAAAATATTCGGTCAAAGCCAGCTCAATGTAATCTCGCACTTTTTAGGGCATATGAAGTGTTACAGGTGATCTATTTTTTATTTTATTTTTTTAAAAATTAACTAATCCATAAAGACCTTAATGTTCTATATTTTGCTGATTTAACCTAAACCAGATATCTATCCTTCCATAGTAAGCAATGCATTGTGGTCGGAGCTCGTTCAGATCTAATATTCCAATCGGCAATATTTATTATCAGTGTCGGTGAGGCAAGGAGTTACGTCGATCCAGCTCTGACCCCTTGGCCCAGAGAATGTAGGGGTGGTAGAGGGTTCATTAACAACCACTAACTGGTTCCTGGCAATAAACTCTATGACTCTAGCACCTCTTCTATTTGTTCGATTGGATCCCCAAACGGTGCTCCAGGAATTAGTGTCTGAGCAAACAATTACATTTCTTGAGTTTTCTGTGATCGCTTTCCATAGCAGATATACCATCTTCAAGATTATTATTTTCCATCGGGAAGGTACACTGATGCTAGGGTGAAAGCAATGTTACCCCACCTGATATAACAGCCACACTATCTGCTCTGGTATACTGCTCAGACCCATTACATCCAGATTCGGGTTGATAATGACCTATGGCAGCTCTAGGCCTCCTCTCTCTCCACTGCTCAGGGCTATTATTCTCGACGTAAGGCCAAATCCAACAACCTTGTTCCCATGGCAGCTCGGTTCCTGGATCGCCATAATGTCATAGGGTGAGAGATCGCAACTCATCCGCGACAAGACGCCGACGACCCATATTAAGCTGAAGGATGGTGATTTTATTCATCCGTAACCTTGACACTTAGTTGCACCGAGGGGCGTCGAGGTAGTCCTTAAAGGTTTATTGTCCACCATCCTCCATCCATCTTGCCCATTTCCAAAAGCAAGAAACGGACCATTGGATGCACTTCCAACACCCAATTTTTTGGTGAAGCCATTTCTAGCTACTGAGGAGAAAAAGTGGACGGAGATCATTCTTGATAAGAGGAGTGGAGCCCGGCTTCTCGGGCATTCTTCCCATAAAAAACGTCACTAAATCATCTGAAGTCCGGAGTGAGGCACACCATGCATTCCATTCTGGGTTTCTTCCTGAGGGGCTAATTTGGCATGCAGGCCTTTTTCTCGCAGTCCTTGACATCCAATAACTTTGGTAGCGTCGCTAATATCATCCATTCGAACTAGCACTGAGCCGGCTTTGGTCGCTCGGACTAATAGCAGCTTTTACTCCTATTTCCTCCGGTGGTGGCAACCGTTAATTATATCTACTCTGGATAACCACTCAAATCCTCTAGTTTCTCAACTTGCTTCCGAATCCATACCCGATAATTCTCCGAAGTGTCTGAAAAGGAGATAGCATAGAAACCTTCTAGTGTAGGATTTTTATTGGAGTGCCACTCATGATTAGTTCTTTTTAAGTTTTGACTTGTTATTGTAATCGTTATAAACACATTTCTACACCATTTGGGAAAAACTAGATAAGTTGATTTTTTTCCAAAGTAAGATAAATACTTATATTGTATTTATCAATATGCAACCCATATTGGTGTCCTACACGTTTAAGTGGGCAGTTGTAATGTCAATTGTTTAAAAGCATACGATTGCTATTACAACTTGGCTACTTATAAATGGTGAGTGGGACTCCAATATGAGTTGCTCAAAATATGTATCTTATTGTGGACAAAAAGGAACTGTTTTATCTAGTTTTTCTCAAATGGTACAGATATGATGTATATATTTTGTACAGATGTAAATTTCAATAAATGGAAATAAAAGTAAAAGATTAAAAAAAAAATTAATGGTCAATTTATAGAGGCTGAGTGTGCCCCGTGAGAGTCTCCCGAACCCAGAGTCGATTTGCAATTTAAAATAATAGTATAAATATCAGTCATTGCAAAACTCGAAGACAGGACCATGGTTTAAGAGTTGAGTTTCACTGAGCTCTTGTATCTCCTACAACACTACCAGTATTTTATTTCGTTTGTTTGTTGCGGCTACTATAGGAAAAACCTATTCCAGGGTTGTAATATCAAGATGCATTCTGTAGGTCTGCCATGAAATAAATTTTCAAAAAGACGAAAATTACTTGAATGAGTAGCTGAATATCCTTCGGCCGTCAAATATCGTTGGATCCTGGCAGATCTTAAATTCTTCAGTGGCTATGGATCATATTTAGGATCTTATATGCCAGGACCTAACGATTTTTAAAGCCGAAGAATACCATTCTGTCCTTTTGAAAATTTATAAAACTTTTCATTTGTTTAAAGAACAATATTTTTTGGAGGATACTCGTTTAAGATCTTCCTGAATCTAATCCTGTCGCATGATTACACTCATAGCCTCCCATTCGTACAACCTCTAGCAGCCAACCGATTCAGAATTATATAACTCCTCTTAATTCGATTTTAGTTTATTATTTACTTATGTATCGATCTGGATGAAATTGCTGACGAATAGGCCCTAATAGCTGGCGTTTGAAGTCCGTTTAAATTTTCAGTCGGGTAATTCCTTTAATCACCTAATAGCTAGTTTATTTCTGTTGAAGAGACTCCACAAATGAACAGAAATATTCATGGACTCTTCACATAAGTTGAAATTGAAACGTAAGTTTAGTAGGCATCATTACGATAATTATTTGGATAATTAAATTGTGATAATGCAGCTAGGGTTTGAATCAACATTAACCTTATTAATGTTGTATTCAGTAAATGTATGTAACAAAATACAGAGGAAAAACATCAGTTTTTTTTTGTTTTTTTTTAGGTTACTATGAGAAAAACAATTGGTAATTGCAAATGGTTTCTTCTGGTAAAGCGTTTATTATTTTTGTAGAATATCATACTTAATTAAGGATGTAGTTTTAATATTTTAATGGCAAAATACGAAAATAAATTTGTTTTTTCACGTAATACCAATTTCATAAGTATCTTGGAGAATCCTTGCTTCAGGAAAAATTACTAAACATTCTAGTCACATATTACTGTTGAAAGTAAAAAATATGCAAGGAAGTAAATATAAATATGGAGTGAGTAGTTTTTTTTTCGATACAAATATGGAAATAACTAAGTTGGGGGACTCGATGGCCGAGTGAGTTGGCGTGAGGGTCTGAAGGTCGTGGGATTGAATCCCACCTGGACGGGTTAAAATTAATTTCTTGGCGGACCCACGAAATGAATCTTGGCCCTCCCACTCTGGTTAGGATAGGTTGGCAACCTGTAGGATATCCCGTATTGGTTTGAATCAAGTATACATTCAATTAGTATTGTTTATTTATTGGATTATATTACCAATAAAAATAAATTTTACATCGAATAATTTAAAATAGAATATTTAATAAACTTACGTTGATGGGCGCGCGTATTCCTGAGATACAAACGCATTTTTCTACTGTACTGTTTGCCGTAGGAATCCTCGGTCGACACTAGGGTTAGGTCAAAAAAAGAGGTTACAAAAGCCGGGAAATCCCAAGGTGGTATCCAATAAAAAAAAAAATTTAATTTTTTTTTTTTTTTTCCTTTCTCGAATTGAAATTAAATATATCAAAAAATATTAAAAAATATAACATCTTACATTAAATCTATGTTATAAATAAATACTCATGATTCAAAAGATTTTTATAATAATATATTTTTTTTCACGCTTAGCAAGTAAATCCAAAAGCCATTTTGGTGGAAACAGTAATAATGTCGGGTTATTTAATCCTAACTAGACCCATCTCTTCCCTACCCCTCCCCCTTCGATCCGATCCTAGGCCATTTACAAGAGAACTGGCCGTGATATATTCGGATTAAGTGACCTCTTCTGTTATTCATGCTACACCAAAATCGAACGGTTTTATTTGTTTGGTTTCCAGGACATGGCCGTGTATACGGCTATATTGAGCTTGACGATGCGGCAAAACCGACGTCATTGATTCTACCATCAGAATGGAAATCCTCGCAATAATTCTATTGCATGGTGACATTACAAGTTTGGAAATTCATCCTACCTTAATTGGAAGAACGGCTATCAGAGCGGAAAACGTATATATGGTGGATCCATTGTTATCGTACATAACAAGTATCAGAATTATCTAAACTGATAAAAGAGATCAATTACTAAAATGAAAAATATTTATCGAAAGAGACCGATGAGGTGAAGAATCCAGTTTTAAAAATATTATCAAGGCAATAATTCTCGAAAGCGAAAGAAGAGCGAGAAAGGAAACATGGTCTCTACAAAAATTGCAAGGCAAAAGATTCCTGAATTTGGATATAGATTTTTGGAGGTCATCCAGAATCTCAAGAATTCAGCTGATCAGAAAGGAGTATATTAGAGAAAATATGGAAGTAGGATGGAACATCTTAGAGGAAATAGAGAGGAGTTCTGAATCTCCTAGGTCGGTCATTTTAACACTCGCACCGCGATCGGTATAAAATGACCCTGGATGGCGCACAGTGGGGCGTTATTGCAGTGTTGTTGGACATTAGGGAAAAAATAAAACTTTTAATTTTTTTTAAATTGTAGATTTTTTTTTATATTGTTCGTAACAAATAAACCCTTTTCAATTGAGCAGATTGGTTTTTACCCATATTATTGCAGTGGGTTTTACATAAAGCCTTGCTATAATTGCTATGTCAAAAAAACTCTTGGCTTATTAAATTGATCCTGAACTGTTGTTTCATTTTATAAATTACTAGCTTTCCCCGTAGCGACTTCGTCCGCTCTCATAATTAAAGAACTTTACTAATAGTTGATTAACTAAGAATAATTTGTTTATCTATAAAAGTCTTGTATTGAAGAATGCAATTGAGCATTGTTTCTTCAATATACTTAGCCCACTATGCACAGGTGCCACAGATATTATAAATATATAAAGGCAGAATCAATAAGAATTTATTTAACATAACTCCTATTTGTTCAACATTTGTAGCTACATGTTTCGGAGAAAATACTCCATCATCAGGCTTCTAAATTAAAAAAAAAAAAATACATTAATCTATAAAATTACACCAATAGTTATTACCAACAGTACACCTCTTAAACTATGATTATTTTCACATTGTCCATTCTCCATGTTATAAGGAATTATATAATATAAGATAGAATCCATGTTGAAAGTTAGGATGTTAATTTCTTCTATATTATTTTTAGGGGAAGTGAAAATAAAAAAATATGAAACCTATGATATACTTTCTCACATTCATTTTTAGATCTTTATGTTTTATTGAATTAATTATACAATCTGTCTCACTTTAGGTCATTAAGTATTATGGGTGACAAAGAATCCATTCAAAAAAATATGTATACTGAAATTTTATCACTTAAATTGATACAACAAATCAAAATATATAAAACACCAAACCCATGTACAAATTAATGTTCTTAAGTTTTGTAACACTTTTACACCTTAGATAAGAGGAAATAAGAAAACATGAATTGATAAAACACTTAATCCTCATGTTGTTAACTTCTGTTTCACTTATTTACATTTAAGAAGACTAAATATCAATATTACAAACTAAACAACACAATCCAAGTTGAACCTGCAGAGGTTTGCTTACATGTGAGGTTATAGGAAAGAACTATCGATAAATTTAAACTCGAAGTGAAGCGTAAGGATCAAACTTGGTGGTGGCTCGTAAGCCGACTATTACCTAAAGAATTATTATAGTAAACTATACTATTTAAAATCTTCCTAGAACTATGAAAATTTTGTAGTTAAAATTTGGCTCAGATGGGTTTAATAATTTTACCATTGCAAACTCTGTTGCAGAATAGAGCTAACAACTTATCGTTCGATTATTAAACATCCCTAGTATCCACACGTCACACTAAATATTTATAGCTTTTTTTTATTACAATTTATTTGAATTAAACCAATTTTATTAACAGTTTCTAGCTCTATATAACACTGTACCGCTATAACCTCTCTTAAATGGCACTCGCCACATATCGGTCAATTTTCAAAATTCACTGCGTACCACATTTTTATCTCTTTTTAGCAACAATTTAATTGATAATATGTAAATTTTCTTATTGCTAAACCTTCTTCCAACTAAGAAGATGATGTAGATTAGATTTGGTAAAGATTGGTTCAGTATTTTTTGGGGTTAGTTTTGTTTTATAAAAGTAAATTCTATGAGTAAAAATTTAATTATTCAATTTATTCATGGTTAAACTCTTAAAAAATATTACTAATTAAGTGTTATTTTAATAACATACCTACATATAAACCTGAAACATCAAAATGAATTTGAAATCGTTTTACGGAATTTTATTCTTCTTAAAACCTTCCTAAAAAACTTAGGAGATATAGAACATATCAATTTAGAACATATGTTTTATTGGTAATTGTTTAATAACACCTGCACTAAAGTAATATTTATAAAAAATAAATATTATTTTGATATTTTTGGGATATTTCTTGAACCCCAACTCTGATTTAAATAAAAATTTACAAAAACCTTCCCAGGGATATACTTAATAACTTCCCAAATTTTCACGGCGATTGGATGTATGGTTTTTGAATCTATCGAGAACAGACAGACACACACACATTCATTTTTATATATATAGATTGTTACTTCCAGTACACAATAAGGGTATTACTGGCATCAATGTTTTTCAAAACTTTTTTTTTTGTACATGAAGCAGAAAATAATACTATTTAATTGATTTCGCAAATCACTCATATTTGCTTTAAAAAATACCATTTGGAACGCATTCAGGAGTATATTGTCTTATTTATGGTGTCGTCAGATCCTGCATTAACTTCCCTATTCATTAGATTTTTTATTTTTAGTATTTTAATACCCCAGCGCCTTTATTGACATTTTAATTCCATTAGTTGTTGCTTCTATTTATTATTTGATTATTTTCTTTAAAAGTGAACTAGGAATGAGTCTGATGTCTCGCACTTAGACAAAATTGAAATTAAAACAAATGAAGATTTATTTCAATTTTTTAGATCCAAAAATATTAATTTTAAGGATTTCGACACGGCTTTGAAAAAATGGACTGACTTGGTTTTGCGATTACAAATAGTGCGAAAAACGGTCTGCGGGAGAAATTCGTAATCATTCGAGCATTTGTCAGTAAGAAGTTCTAATGAAGTGTTTAATTTCGTCTTTTAAAACAATTCAAATCTGAAAATTATCTTTATGTTTTTGATTTTATGCAGAACTATCCAGAATATATTGATCAATGAAATAGGAAAATCTCAACAAAGAAAAATGTTTTGGTCTCTGCGACTGATATTGAAAAGTTTACAAGAGAAACGGCTGAGATATTTGTGGATTTATTTGTATGGTATTACACACCAGTACCAGTTCACGAACTAATACCTGGCCGGGAAATAGTCAAACATGCTAATGTACCAATTTGCATGCAATCAGAAGATGCTCAGGAGGCTAACCATAAATATTATTAATTCAGACCCTTTGATATCACATATAAGGCGAACACTTAACAACGAATTGTAAAGTGTTAAACAACGCATTGTTTGAAAACAACCTCGCCAGAAGTAAAAGAACTTATATCTAATTGAAAAATAAAAAAACACTTGAAATTTTTGAAATATATATTCTTCCAGCTAAAAATTCTCATTATTAAATTAAATACATCGAATTTTTTTAATTTTTACTGTTAGATATATTTTTGTTCATAGTTTTAGTTGTTTTTTTTTGCGTTTGTGAAGTTCAATTTATTAAGTAATAAAAATTTATAAAACATGTTGATATTATGTGTTTACAAATCATTACAAACCACAATGCTCTATTTAGCAAGAGATACATAATATGTTAGTAAACAAAGAATGTCCGGCAAACCCTATTACTCGCCCCACCGTGTGGCGGTAGGCGAATCTTTTTGGACGGAATATTATTATTAGCTAAAAACCGAAACAAGCTTTTTAATTTTTCTTTTGTAACATTTAGTATGTCGGATAGGTGAGGTTTAAGAAATAATAATTTCATTTTAATGCTTTAAATTCATCATTTTATAAATGTTCTTACAATTTTTTTTTTCTTCTTATTTTACATTTTTATTAGTTAGGAATCCCTCGCATAACTTACACGTTCGCGTTTTTTCTTTGCTATTAAATGTTTATTAAACACAAAGTGTTTCCATATGTCACACTTGGTAAAATATTTATTGTCATTACCCGAGCAAAGAAAACACCGACTCCGTTTTGTTGACAACAGGAGAGAAGAAACAAAATATAATTACGCATTTGTTTAAAGTTTTAGAAGAAAATTATTTTACTTTAAAGAAAGATTCGTTTGAGAAATTTTTAGAAGGATTACACCCCAAAATAAATTTTTGACATCACAAGATTCAAAAGGCCATTATTTGGCTCTAAAAATACCCGCGGTGTGTTAATGGATAGTAAAAGAATTCCCAAAATAGCATTGGAATGGGAAGGAAAGGGTAAGAGGGTAGGTAAGCATCGCAATGGGTGGAGAAATTTTCTGGTTGAAAGTATGGCAGGGACAGAGAGAGGAGGAAGCCATTTACAGTGGATAGAGCCAGAAGTGGATGAACCGATTGAGAAGAAAGTTTGGCAGAGAGAGACTTCGAATGACTAAAAAAATCATTGAACATAAGAAGAAAAATATAATAGAAATTACAGGATCTCAGAGTAAGACAGCTTTACGAATAGGAGCAGCTCGATAAGGGAAAATATGCAAGTCGGTTGGTTAAGATCTGGTATTTAAGAGTAGGATGGGTAAGCGCAGTATGAATATATCAATTGCATCAAAAGGTGAGGTACTTAAATATTGTAATAGAGATGTCCAAAGAAATTTGAGTAAAGCAACATTATTAAGTCCAGTTAATGAATGCTGAAATGAGGGGTGTGGAGTCCATGAAATATGCGATTATTTTTGACTTCATAGCTTCGTTAGGAGTAGTTAGAGGGTAAACGTACAAAAAGTCCTCTCCCCTGGGAGGGTGAGCTAAATGAAGGGGAGAGGGGAGAAGGTCCTAATTTTTGGTTTTTCTATTTTCGAAAACGGGGTACTCTAAAAAAAAAAAATATGTATAAAAAATTAAGCTAATTAAATTTCCTATAAAATTGATTAAATACATGTTTATCTAATTCCCAACGTTTTCCGCGATATACTTTATTCAAAATCGACAATATTTGAAAAAAAAAAAATGGGACCTTCTCCCATCTCCCTCCCCAAAGTTAGCTGTACCCCTAGGAGCGGGGAATTTTAGTATGTTTACCTTCTTAATTAATGCTAAGGAAGCTATGATGTCAAAAATTATCGCATATTTCATTCACTCTACAAAGTGTTTATTGACTGTACTTCTTATAAAAGAGCTGGGAAGTGTTACTGTGATTTTCAGAACAAATACAAAATTAATTACACTAAGTAGTAATATTTGTTTGTTATTTGGTTGTAGGCCGAACAATGCTTAAATTAAATTTAAGTGTAACTAAATATATTCTCGTAGTTTTGTATAACCATCCCACTTGAAAACCATTAATATCTCCTAGAGACGATGCCAGACACAATCAATAGCGGGTGTAATTGCGAAGTTGATGAGCTGAGAGCTGCGTGGTGGCTGAATGAAGAGATATTAGGGAAGAGATTAGAGCCCCTGGTGGGGGGAGGGGAGGGGGTAGAGGAATTAGAAGATAATGCTGAAGGAGACAGAAGAGCTGAGGCTGTTAAAACTGTCTATCGACTCGCTGCCATTTTACTAAATGGAGATTTCGCTGCCTGCAGTGTCAGCACCTCTCCCGCTCCGTCGGTGTCCTCTCAAGGGGTTACTAATCGGCGGGGGAGGGGTTGGTACCCACCCTAGCAGTATGTAGCCCTGGCTGTGTAGTCCTAGAGGGATTCGGAGGAGGAGCAATTGAATAGATCTACCGAATCTATTTAGAGCTCTGAGCTTCATGCTATCGTGTATGTAATTAATTCATTAAGAACTGTTTGTATCTATATTTTCCTTCTTTAAATTCAGAAATAATATAATATAAAACTTTTAAATTGATGACAATGTGTAGAAATCACAGAAATGAATTTTAGAATACTGAAAATGGAAATAAAATCTCGCAAGAGGTAGAGAAATAATCAGAATAAGGAGTTAATGCGGCTGAAATTAAATTAATAAAACCAACCTCCTTCAACATAAATTGAAATTGAATTTACTACAACGTTTATTTTAAAATTCTCTGATCTTTTACTGTAAATATAAACTGCCCAGAATATACATGGGGAGTACCTCTAAGTGAAAAAAAAAAAACAAATTGAGTGATACCAGATCATATATATAGAAAAAAGCCACAGACCTTACCTTTCTATTCCAATCCGCTGCTGATATACAATAAATCCAAGACTTTTCTGAGGAAACCACGTTTTTTATCATAAAAGCTGTAATATCTCCATTTTGTTTAAATATTTTTCAAGCTTTAACAACATTTTTGGATTAAGCATTAAATTTTCTATAAAAGCAGAGTACAGGAAACCTTGATTTTTACAAACTTGTGACCTTAAGAACAGTTTGATCTTATACCTTATTTAGGGAAGGTACAATGTCATATATTACTTCAAGCTCACTGTTTATCGAAAAAACTGTTCACAAAATGTCAAATCTCACAAACACTTGCAAATTTAATCAGGTTTCGAATGATATGTTAAAAGTATTGATTATGTTTAGATTTAGGAGAAATTTGCTTTTAAAATCGAAAAAACATGGTGTTCTCATTTGGCATAAAAATCATTTACATGTGTAAAAAAAACATTATGACCATCCATTAATGAAAATGTGCATTTTAAACATTGAAAATAAAGGAAAAGTCAATAATGCGACACCAGATCAAAGGATCTTATGTTATTACATTTTTTTATTTAAAAACAACAAATACAGACTCATCTGCCTATACATTCATCTAAACAAGTGGTATTCTTCAACACAATCTGCATCCACATATGGTGATACGGTTTTCTTAACACAGTGTCTAAAATTTAGGTTATTTTTTTTTTAAACTTGACTTTAAGATATTTAGTGATTATAAAACTATAAAAAAAAGTGTTCATCTTCAGCCATCTGTTAGCCGCTGACAGTGTAGTGCTCTGAAGAGGATTAAATCAGCTAAGTTTTCTTTTATAGTTTAAAGCATATTGGAGATTGGGTATCCTCGTGATGTCCCTCCAGATAAACATGAGGTCGAAAACATAGTAGAAATGAAAGAAATTGTGCCACAAGTTTTACAAGTTAGGAGTTTAGATAAACCATTTATTCCACTCAAATATAATAAGTACGATTCAGGTCCTTTTTATGTATTTGTCGAATCTATTCTAGAGGGGCGTAATATTGGCAAACTTCATCCAATCAGTTTTGGAAGTAAGCTATTCAAAAATTTTCCCCAGTTTAACAAATCTATTCTAAATATAAAATCCATTGGCAGAAATAGAGTAAAAATTGAAGTAAGAGATAAGGAAAATGCAAATTTAATGATTTCCGAAATTAATAATAATAAAACTGAAAATTTAAGAGCGTATGCCCCTAGATTCATAGTTGAAAAAAAAAGGTATTATGAGAGGAGTATCAAAAGATATATCGGATGAAGAAATTAAAAATAATATAGAATCAATTGAATACGAACAAAAATTTTGTATAGTATCGGTGCAAAGGTTAATGCGAAAAATTGTAAAAGAAGACAAAAGCGTTTACCGAGTGCCTACAGAATCTGTAGTGATAACTATTAGAGGTCCCGAATTACCTAAGTTTCTTTCAATATAGATAATTTTGTCCCGCGAACAATTCAATGTTATAAATGCCTTCGTTGGGGTCACATAGGGAAAAACTGTAAAAATTTTTTACGTTGCAGTAAATGTGGTGAAGGCCATAAAATGGAGGACTGCCCTCCAGAAAATATAACTAAATGCGTGCATTGTGAACAAAATCACCCGTCGGTGGGTTATGAGCAATGTCCAGAATTTATTAAACAGCGCTCAATTAGGAATCTAATGGTCAATGAAAATATAACCTTTATCGAAGCTAAAGAATTAGTCGTTGGAAAATCCTTTAATCGGCTCTAATAGATAAAACGCCTAATTTTAAAAATAATAGTTTATTTCCAGATTTAAAACAGGTAAATCGAGTACCTCCTAAGAGGACTAGACATTCTTCGCCTATTAAATCACCGCCAAGTGAAGATCGTTTATTAACAGAATATAAAGATATTATTTCTAACCCTATAATTACAAATAATCCAATAACAAACAACCCCCATAAAAATGAAGATAAAAACTCCGTGAATGAGAGACTAAGCTTAAACGTTGATACGATTTCAGAAATTATAATTTTGATTTTAAAAACTTTAAAAGATACAGAAAACATAAATATTAACAGTACTGATATTAAGGCTTTAGTTTTAGATAGAGTTAAATCCCTATCTGAATGATTATAACTCTATTATTTATTTCAGATACATAATACCATATGTTATTACGTCTATATTTTTCTTTAATAAAAAACAAAAAAAAACATATGATAAAAAATCATGCAACGCTAGGTCAGCTATCTCAAACAAAGGAAATTTAGAGATATTTTTAACAGAACATAATATAGACGTAGCAATATTAAGCGAAACTTGGTTTCGTCCAAATACTCACGTGAACTTTCCGGGATACAATAACATACGATTTGATCGCCAAGATGGAATTACTGGTGTAGATATTAATTAAATCTCACTTTGAGTATAGTGAACTAACTAACATACATAAACCTAGCAATGAATTTCAGGTTGTGGGAAAAATTATAACGTTAAGAATCTATCGTTAGTATCTATTTATAACCCGATTCCAAATAACATCTCTGTTGATGAATGGGAAAAATTTTTCAATAGTGTCTCCTGGCCATGTTTTATTGCTGGTGATGTTCATTGTTATCACTCGTCCTGGGGTAGTATTAAATCAGATAAATTATCTGAAGCAATTACTAATGCAGGTTTGGTCTTGTTAAATGATGGCTCAGCTACTAGAGTTAAAAATATTTATCAAATAAATGAAAGTGCAATAGATATCACTTTAACAACTCCTGACCTCGCACTGTTATATGATTGGTGCACTGAGGACCCAATAGGTTCGGATCATCTCCCAATTATTGTATCCCCAATATGCTCTAAAAATGCAAAACATATCTCTAAATCAAATGACCACCCTGAGCTTCCAGCTGATAAATGTTTACAGTGGCAATGGAATCTTAAATTTGCAGACTGGGGAAAATTTAGAAATTTAATGGAAAAATATTCAATCGAACAGGCAAATTCTAACCAAAAATACGAATATCAAAAATTTATTTTCAATTTAAAACTAGCAGCTGAAAATTCTATCCCTAAATCATTTCTACGTACTTGAAATGTAATTTGTAATTCATGGTGGACCAAAGAATGCCAAACCTTCATCAACGATAGAAAAAATGCCTATAATATTTATAAACAAAACAGCAATTACGAATCATATTTAAACTACAAAATCGCTACCGCTAAAACGAAAAGATTTATTAGGCAATGTAAATCAAACTCATGGCGTGAATTTTGTAATTCGCTAAATAAAGACACCAATCCATCAGTCATTTGGAAACGATAAAAACAATTAAAAAACCGAAAATCCACAAACAAACAACCTACTAGTAAAGGTGAATGGGTAGAGGAATTTTTTAATGAAATCTGCCCTCCAATAGCTTCAGAAAAAATTAAATTTAGATAATAATATAGTTGAACATGTTCTCTTTAAGAAAATGGACATTAATGAATTAAATATCGTGCTACAATCAAAACGCAATACCACTCCTGGGTTAGACCGAATTCACTATCAAATGCTAGATCAATTACCAAAAATGGCTAAAGAATTACTTATCGACATATTTAATGAAATATGGAAAAATGCTAGTTTTCCCGACTCATGGGGTGAATATCTTGTCGTTCCTATTTTAAAGCCGGGTAAGGATAATAAAGTCGCCTCTTCATATCGTCCAATTTCATTATCTTCGTGTGTCCTTAAGACATTTGAAAGAATAATTAAAATGAGGCTAGAGTGGTATTTGGAAACAAATAATATTCTGCCTTCAAACCAATATGGCTTCAGAAAAGGTAAATCTGTTCAGCAGGCTCAATCCCAACTTCTATTTGACATCTACTCAGCATTCACAAAAAGCAAAACGGTCACTGCTGTATTTATAGATATTTCCAAAGCATATGACAGCATTATATTCAGTAAATTAAGTAGGGCTATGTCTAATGTACAACTTCCTGAAGGCTTTATTTATAGAATTTTAGAATTATACAAAGATAGGAAAAATTTTTTGAAAGTAAACCGACAAATTACAGAATCGCGTATAGCTCGAATCGGTTTGCCACAGGGAGGCATTTTAAGTTGTCTTCTCTACGCCGTTTACGTAGCTGATATAAATAAAAATATAACAGACAATGCTCACCTGATTCAGTACGCCGATGACAACTGTTTGTATACCATAGGTAAAGATACTAATGATTGTTTTCAATCCTTATCACCAAAAATAGACAATTTACTTAGATGGGCGACAAAGAAAGGCCTGTCAATATCAACTGAAAAATCAACAGTCTGTATTTTTAATAAAAAAAGAAAACAAATAGAACAGGAATTTCTCACCATCAAAAATCATAATTTTCCAATAAATAAGGAGGTAAAATTTTTAGGTCTCGTCTTGGATCAGAAATTGAGCTGGAACCAACATATTGTTAAAATACTCCAGAAATGTGAAAAATACAACAATATATTAAGAGCTATCTGTTCAACTAAATGGGGGGCTGCCCCTAAAATATGTATTGATTTCTATAAGTCAACAATTAGGGCTATAATAGATTTTGGTTGCGTATTTTATGGGAACGCGGCAAAATCTAAAGTACTCACTCTCGATAGAGTGCAGTATAGATCTATCAAAGCAAGCTTAGGCCTACTTAATAGCAGTCCGAATAATAATATTTTAGTCGAAGCTGGAGAACCTCGATTAATAATCAGAAGGGAAATTTTGACCGGGAAATTTGTCATAAAATTGCTAGCAGAGGACAGCGAGTTAAATAATAAACTGGTTCAACTAACAACAGAAACCCTAACCTACAGATATTGGTAACCTCCCCCATTGGTAGCAGCTTTTTTAAACTTATCCAGCTATAAAGATACGATTTATAGTATGAAAAAACCTCCTATATTCAATTGTATATACGATATATTTTCAATAAATATAGAAATAATTCCGATTCCCGACCTTGTTACAATTCCAGAAACCCAACGCGATTCATATTTCAACGAATACATTAAATCAATTTTAGATCATGGATAAGATCAATGTGCAGATTGAGAATAATATCTGTGGTTCGTACTTCTACAAAATTAAAAGAAAAGATATGGATTACTGTGAATTGTGCGAAGTTAAAGATGATCCGAAACATATAATAATGTCATGCATAAAATATTCTGCCGAGCGAAACCATTTTATAAATAAAATTAAAAATATAATAAATAAAGACAACCCTTCTTATATAGATATTATATCAAACCCTAATTCTGTATTAGAAACGTTAGGCCATTTTATAAAATCCACTGGCATTAAATTATAAAAAATCATAGATTTTCACTTATTAAGAAAAAATGAAAACAAATAATTATTTGAATATGAAATATTTTAAAGTTGGCCAATGGCGTCTAGCTAAAGCCTAAAAAGAAAAAAAAAAATCTGCATCCAGAAGCGAAAATGGAGGCCTATGTTCATTATCATTCGGTTCTAAACCTTACATTAAAAATCTAATAAAAGAAATCCTAAATAATAATAAATAAATAAATGTAATAACATAAGATCCTTTGATCTGGTGTCGCATTATTGACAGTTTTCCTTTATTTTCAATTATGTTTAAAATGCACATTTTCATTAATGGATGGTCATAATGTTTTTTTTACACAAGTAAATGATTTTTATGCCAAATGAGAACACCATGTTTTTTTCGGTTTAAAAAGCAAATTTCTCCTAAATCTAAACATAATCATTACTTTTAACATATCATTTGAAAGCTGATTAAATTTGCAAGTGTTTTGTGTGATTTGACATTTTGTGAACAGTTTTTTCGATAAACGGTAAGCGTTGAAGTAATATAAGACATTGTAACTTCCCTAAATAAGGTGAAGATCAAGCTGTTCTTAAGGTCACAAGTATTTAAAAATCTAGGTTACATGTGTCTCAGCTCTTATTGACAATGTAATGCTAAATCCGAAAATGTGGTCAACACTTGAAAAATATTTAAACAAAATAGAGATATTTACAGCTTTTATGTTAAAAAACGTGGTTTCCTCAAAAAAGTCTTTGATTTTTAATATATCTGCAACGGATTGGAATAGAATGGTAAGGTCTGTGGCATTTCTCTTCATTTTTGATCTAGTATCACTCAATTTTTTTTTTATCCTAAGAGGTACCATGTATATGCATTTATACGTGTCTTTCCGCCATTTTCAAGTTGACAATGGATAGGATGACCTGCGGTTGCGGAAATCCACAGATAATTAAATTCACTGAATTTAGCTCAGCCTATCCTCTATATGAATAAAACCCAATTTCCCATACCACGTGGAATACACTAATTTACCCTAATTCCACTTCTTAAGAATACCATCTGTGAAACCCTGAGCGTATTGACTAACGCTGGCTCTCGAACAACTTTCCATAAGGAGCTTACCTACTAATGGGTATGAGGGCCATTAAGAAGATTATAAACAAAATTATAATTTGCTCTTCTCTGAAATAATTCTTTTGAAATATATAGATTAATAATTCTGTCACCCTCTTTTGACATTAAGAATTAAAATTTTTAAATTAAAAACAATTCTGGGACTTACTGCCCTCTAACAATAACAATAAAGGCCTATTCACACTCAGCAGTGAAGTGACAGTGCCGTGACTGGCACGTGATCCGCCCGGCGAAACTAACAGAATTCTTTCAGTTCTTTCACCGGCGCATAGTGGGACGAAACGGTGTTTTTTCTAGACATCGCAATTTGAGCCTCTAAAAATTTTTGCATTGACTTCAAATTTTATATGGGTATGTTTTCAAGAGTGTAGAATTCGGATCTGAAGTCTGTTTTTGCCTATCATTTCAAGATTTTGCTCTTTTAACCAATAATGTGTCCAAAAAATCCAATTTTCGTTTGTTCGTGTTTTGATTCGAGGGATATTATTTTCTATGATTTTTGATGTGTCCTATCGAATTTAAAAAAATTGCAAATCAATCAGTTTACCCTTATGTGAGTTATACGTTTTTTATGCCTTTTTCGACGATCGGACTTTTTAAATATTTAAGAAATCAGGGTTTGTCGACATTTAAATGAAAAAACTAACCTGTTATAATTAATTAACCCCGACTTCCCGCGATAATTAAGTAAGTGATGATTTAAAAAAAAGAAAAAAAAAGTTGACTATGGCTTCAAGCTATCACAACATTTATCTGGATACAGACTGATGGGTCAGTTGCTGCCTATATGTTTTTATGGCTATTGTTGTCATTTGTTAACAACAAACGACTATACAATAACTGAGAGTATTTCTGGATCACGTTGAGATCATGTAGCGCAATGAATAAACTGTCTATATAATTTTACCTACTCCTAATAATATATACTTTTTTTCCTTTATTTTTTCTATTTTTTATTCATTTATATATTTTTTTCCTCCAATCTTTATTCTATTCATCAATTAGCGTATAAATTCATTTGATAATTATTGCTTAAATTTTATCTTAACTCAATTATTTTAAATTAAAGTTAAATTAATTTAATGTTATTCTAAAAATATTTTATGTATTATTATAAAAATAGTTTATATAAATATTTATTTAAATATGCATTATGTCGAGAAATATATGTATAAGAACGCGTATAAATATATGCACCTATTGGTGTATACCTAATTGGTGTAATACCTACAGGGCGCCTATTACCATTACTGCAATGTGGAAAAACTTAAGAAAAGAAAATAACTAAAACTAAACATTTTGAAATTAACAAAATACAATTCTAAACTAAAAATTACAAATATTGTTTTGTTTTTCATAACTGGGAAAGGTACAAATAAAAATGAAGGTTTAATTAGGTCGAATTACAACATTAGAAATATGTAAACTATGCTTAACCACGGGTTAATTCGGCCATATTCGGAAAATAATGGAAGGTATTTATCTCATTAAATACCTGAGGTAAAAGTCTATGAAGTCCATTTTTTGGACAAATTTCGACGTTTTCTTCAACACGCAATAATGTACTCGAAACACCCTCAGAGTTACTCCACATGTCATTGTTTTATAAAATCCTAGTTCTTTCTAATAATAAAAGCATGACTACTAATATTTTTTAGTTTGAATAGACTAGTCCGAAATAGATCGCAATAAAATAGTTTTAATTTTTAGTGCGTCTGGAAATTTGGGCTATTCGTCCCCCTGTGCGGCGCCGTAACGTGATAATCACACTGTTTGTTAATGATATTTCTCGATTTTTACGCTAGTGTTTTTCTGTAATTGCGTCAATATTTTGATATAATTGGTCGAAAAAGTGGATAATGAAATAATTGAATTAGTGCGCACACATCCGACTTTTATTGCCGCACACTCACCTTAAATAAACTCTAAAATAAAAATTAGGATTGATGAATTAAATGCCACTTCTATTGAGATATCAATAGATACCTTCTATATCATCATGCGTACCTCAAGTGATTCTAAAATAAAAATATATTTCAAGAGAAATATACCAATCATTATCCTAATAACATGATTCTCCTTATCAATTTATAAATCATTACCTGTTTTTTTTTTAATTATACTTGATGATTTCCGTAATCCAGCGTTTTTCCTTATCCGACGAGGGGGTCGGCTCCAGGGACAGACTCAGGATCAGATAAGAACGAAATTAGAAAATGAATCAAAGTGAAATTAGCATCCATTTTAATACTATTCCACAAACAGAAGAATTTTAATGCCAGGATCTCTCCACCCACTCCTCCCCTCCTGAAGAAGAGTTGAAAATTTTAATTTACGCAATTCTAAGAAGATAATTCCGTGATAAGGCGAAAAATTGCGAAGCCGCGGAGAACATTTTTCATTAGTCAAAATTAATTGCACTTAATCCGGTTGCGGTGGTTGGTTCATTAGCGTGGCTCGAACCTCGGCCCTAAGTAGCAGTAGCTTTTTATAAAGCCCCCTGCCCCCCCCTCTTTACCCCCCTACCATCTACCATGATTCTCTTTGTTCGGGGGACTTAATAACATCACTATAGGAGTTCGCCCCTCAATACCAACTTGATTGCCTGGTACTTGTGTATATATTTATTAACAGTACCATAAATATAGAAACATTTACTGAACCGAAACGTAAACTATTATCTATTTTACTTGACTAAGAGTTTAATATGTAAGGAGACGGTTTGGTCAGAGTCAAGCGCAACTCTCAAGTTTCTTCTAGGCATAGGGTAATAGACAAGTGGAAGGGGCTTACCTCTCAATAGCCAGAGCAGGCAGCCATTTTGGAGTGCACCGTATTATCAGTATATGAGCCGCTTATCAGTTCAAATTTTGGCTTCCTAAGCTTAATACTGCTGTTATTGTATTTTAGTGATTTATTTACTTTAGTGATTTACTTATTTTATTTATTACGAACCCTTTCAATAGCCCTAGCCCAATGGAATGCGTCACCAGTTGGGCATAGTGGGCGCGGCCGGATAATGTTTTGGTCTCGCCCCTCACGGACAATATTGGGGAAGGGCCTCTCCATAGTACTATAACTCCATGTTTCTATGATTGAAAGATATTGAAAACTTTTTATTTTACAAATATTTCAATCTTAGGTCAAGGCCAGTAAATAATAGCGCTATAGGCTTTCATGCATAATCTATATCTATACTATTATATAAAAGGACAAACCGTTTTTCATTTATGATCACTAACTACGAAAACTACTGAACCATTCTGTACTAAGTCTTAATCACAACATCGTTATAGTTCCCGGAGGGTTAAGCAATTATAAAATCTACTGATTTTTAATTACTTTGTTAACAAAAAAACAGATGATAAGTAGATAGCAGTGAAGTTTGAAAATTGACAGACAGATGGCTAGCGCCATTCTACATGAGAGGTTACAAAGGTACAGTGCTACATGGATCTTAAAATTTATAATAAAATTTACTGATATACATTTAAATTATTGGAAAATATTTAAATATGAGGTGCGACAGTGAAGTTAAATTGACCAATTTGTGGTTAGTATTCCGTAATAGAGTTTACAATGATAAAACTACTAGACCCATCTGTACCAAATTTTTACTACATAATTTTCACATTTCTAGGAAAATTCATTAATTTTCCTTTCATTAATTAAACTAATTATGCTTTTACGTAATCATTAAACACCTAATCAGTGCAGTTTTAACCAGGGTAAAATTTACTGCTATGGGTGAAAATATCATTGAAATAATTATGCGCAATTTCATACTTCAATACAAGATTTCTACTGATAAACAAATTAAACTTCAATTATTAGTTAAAATTATTTATGTTTCTTACTTATGAGAGTGGGTGAAGCCGCATGGGATGCTAGTTAACAATAACATATAGGGGACTCGATGGCCGAGCGAATTGGGACGACAGTCTCAATGCCCTCGGTATAGGTCGTGGGTTTGAATCCCACCTGGGCCAGTTAAAATTTATTCCCTGACCCACTAAATAAATCTTGTAACAAGCTTTTTCGCTCTTCAGCTTTATCTTGACATCTTCATGCAGCTCTCTATATACTTACAAGGGGAGGACACACTCAGTCTCTCACGGACCTTGTTGGCAATTTTTTTGGAGGTTCCTGGTCAAAAAATATTAGACACGTATTTTGTCGTTCCGACCAATGGGCCCTAGAAGCCGAGAAAACAAATAAAATAGCATTAAAATAATTTATTTTTTATCTCGAGTTTGAAAAATGATATCGACATGATTCTTGCACCAAGATTTTTAGTTTTGATTGCGGATTTAAGGAAAAATACAGTCGCCTCCTAGATTTTGGTTTAGGTTAATTAAATTCTAACAAAATAATTAGTTTTTCAAGTAACCTACCTCTTAAGATTTTTTTTAGACAAAAATTGACAGCAGATCCTAATTCAGCACCCTCAAGAACATTAATAAACGCTTATTCAACAAAATCAAAAAATATCATTTTCCAGGAAAATGAAATTTTTAAACCGATTATTGGTTGCATACCTTTAAATCTCCATTACTTTGTCACGAAATTTACTGGTTGGTATCGTTGGAAAGAGGAGAGTCTTAGCTTTAAGTTGTAATAAGTTGTAATTACAATAAATAATTAATAATTATAATTACTTTAATAATAATTAAAGTAACAAATCATTTCTCCTAATTATATATATATATATATATATATATATATATATATATATATATATATATATATATATATATGTACATTCATACGTTTCCTGATTTTTGAGGGTGCTGAAAGGCAATTCTTAGGCTAAAAAAATTTTCTATCACATTTTACAGTGTAAAAGTTAAAATTTTTCAAGTGAAGTACGTTCAATATAATTATTTCACAAGAACCGACATCTGATTCGAATTCAGCATTCAATAGAACCCTTTAATACGAAATTTCATCCAAATAGAAAAATAAAAATTTGTAAGGTTCAAAATTTGCCTGACCAAATGGTAGGCAACTTTTATTGAAATTGATAAAAACATGAATTACGCTTAGACGGTTTAACCTATCAACTTTACTTTTTTACACAAAATATACTTTTTCAATACACTTGAAATGTATTTGGTTTTATCATCCTATCTGGTTTCAAACTCAAGTTAAAAATCAAAATGTTTTTCCGATTTTCCAATTTTTTTTAATAGGTTTTTGTTCATCGAATTTTATATTAATATACATCAAAAGAAAGCTGAGGCTCTCCTATTTCCAGTGAAACTAACCAGTGAATTGCATGACAAAGTAATGGCGATTTAAAAGTATGCAACCAATAATCGGTTTAAAAATTTCATTTTCCTGGAAGAGGGTGAAAAAATGATATTTTTTGATTTTGTTGAATAAGCGTTTTTTAATGTTTTTGAGGGTGCTGAATTAGATTCTGCTGTCAATTTTTGTCTAAAAAAATCTTAAGAGGTAGTTTGCTTGAAAAGCTAATTATTTTTTTAGAATTTAATTAACCTAAACCAAAATCTATGAGGTGACTGTATTTTTTCTTTAATTCGCAATCAAAACTAAAATCTTGGTGCAAGAATCATGTCGATATCATTTTTAACCTCGAGATAAAAAATAAATTATTTTAATACTATTTTTTTTTTTTTTTCTCGGCTTCTAGGGCCCATTGGTCGGAACGGCAAAATACGTGTCTAATATTTTTTGACTAGGAACATCCAAACATATTACAACATATCCAACAAGATCCGTGAGAGACTGAGTGTGTCCTCCCCTTGTTAGTCCAAGATATTATCAATAAATTAACACAGACTCCAAAACTATACTAATGACTGTACGAAGACAGTCCCCTTGGTGGACAGACCTACTTACTGATTTTGCATCACGATTTAATATGGAAAACCCTATTTAGTAAATGAAACACTGTCTCATCAAACTGTACTTCCTACCCAGTCCTTTTTTTTTTCTTCATTGAACACTCCTTAAAAGAAACCAACAGGAATGGAAGTAAAAATTCCTGTCATAAAACTCGCTTTTAATTTCTGTTTAGTAATTTAGATATTATTATTCTGTTTTATTTTTCCCCTTTATTTCTTTTTTTCTTTGTTACCATCTTAATCTCACTGTAACATTGCCATTGAATTCCGCTTTTTAATATTTAACACTAGGTTTTACTAACCCTTATTCACATTAAAATATCCAAACAGACGATACTATGTTTATATAAATTATATTTCAATTATAAATGTATCAATGTATTTTTTTTTAAATTAGAAAATTTTAAGTAAAAAAAAAAAAAAAATCATAACAAGAAATAAAAGAAAAGTCTATATGAAAATTCCACAACCGTTTCTTAAATGAAACTGGAAGATGTTTTAGGTATAAATATCTGCATATTAATAACTATTCTATCATTGGAGTGATGTTTTTTATTTCATCATTTCCTTTCTAACTTCACCGCAAAAAAAATTATAAATGGTGTACTAAGAAAAATTATGTAACTGTATTAAGAAAAATGCCTGTGATTAAATAAATAAATAGAAGAATATAACTTTGTATCTCTTTAAAATACTGCGAAAGAAGTTTTACTGTCACAAACTCAAGGAAAATCTTTGAGGAGTTGAGCAAGTTAATAGAAAGCTATTCGAGCGGAGGTCTCCGTCTTTATCAAATACCTTTCGTTCCAAAACTGTTGACAAATTTTATGGAGTCATGAGATTCCTCCATCAGGCAAGTAGGAAGCGGGGGGCTTATTTATGCCAAACGACAAATCGATTTCGAGTTCTGAATTTCGCTACGAATAGTCGAGTTAGATCACACTAACAAGAGGTCATTCACAGTAAAAAAAAAAACCTTTTAAATTCGTTTTGCGTACGTGATAGATTGATTGATAGTAATAATTAAAATATAATTACTATCCTATAAAATATATATAAATATTTTTTTATGTAATACAATTATATTTACTACTGTATGCTGGTAGATTGCCAATCCCGCTAGGTGCATTTTTTTTTCACTTAGGTTTTTTTGCAGGTTTCAGTTTAAAATTAAGAACCCGAATACGGAAATTCAGCTTCATCAGGTATTGACAAAATATTTTTGTGTTTTTAGCCCAAAAAAATAATTACACAAGTGCATCAAAGCGTATTTTGTTAAATACCATAAAAGGTGCTATGCGCATAGCAGAATTGCCTAATCTCACCGACGATATGCAATAAGCAAATATGCTATGAAATAATTACAATGGCATAAGAAATTAACTTGTACTATAAAATGTAGTTTTAAATTAAATACATATTTTGAAGTCTTTATTAACTTGCTAATCTCATTACCCTCCAAGCCTACTGAAAAGAATATGGCCCTGAGACTTTCTTAAGCAGAACATTTATTGAAGTGCTACTAATGGGTAGATCTACATAAATCGGAAAAACAAAATTTCAAAAAACTCGCTTATCCGAGAAATCGGTAATTACAATAAAAAATCACTTAAAAGATACACAAAAGAACGAAACATGGACTCCTTACTTAATCTAGTTTATATGTCTCAGGTCAGCTATGTTTAATATGCGTTATTATACGTACATTTTAGTTATTTTCATTCTATCATATTTTATAAGATATATACATATAAGCTATTTTATATGGGTCTTTTCTTATTTTTCCTAATGTTTAGAGATAAACCTTGAATTGTAAAGCCTATTTACTATTAAATAAAACTATATTGATCATGTAGAGGATGTATGCCGGAACATGGACACTAATATGAATTGTAAAATGTAAAAAAAAAAAAAAAAATAAATAAATTATTATTATAAAAAAGTAGATCTTCACAAGTTATTTACATCCTATTGTAATAATTGTTCACATATTTACTAGATAAATTACGAACAATTTTAAATACCAATAGATAATTTAAAAAAAAAATGTTTCAATTTAGAATTTGAAGAAAGATTCACTGAAATCCACGAGTAAGGGTTCTCAATACATTCTAATATAGAACTACGTGCGACCAATTAGTTCCTCAGCATGATTAGATACACAATATCTCATGTTACGAAATAGATTTTATGTTACACAGTGATAAATTTCAATATATTAAACAATTACAAATATATTATTAAAAAAAAAAAAAAAAGTGTTAAGCGAAAAGAGGGAATGTCCAGTATCATTAGGAACGGTTCTTAAACTTCAAAACGTGACAATCCTCTTTCTAGTCTCTATGAGACGAATTTAGATGATAGTACATGGGATGAACTAACAGGTGGCGCACAGTGGAGCAAACGTGGAAAAAAAAACTAAAATCTTATGATTTTCTTTTTCTTTTTCTTTTTCATTATTTTTGTATACCTAAATAAATGTAGCATAAGTTTGTGGAACTGGTTTTTCGATTATATACCCTTTGAACTATTTATGTTTACTGGTTTATGGACGATTTTTATTTCGTAAATGTAGCCCCAACCTCGACTGGCGGGAATTTTCAAAGTTAGCTGTCTCGTAAATCTAACTTATGTTCATTTCACTTGGTCTTTCAAAAAAAGCTACACCGAACTAGGCTCTCTTAAGGGGTTAAAATTGAAGTACAGGTATCGGAGGAACCATGTTATATAAATATAAATCCCGGCTTCGGCCATATTTGTTCAGGGGATGAATTTATGTGTTATTTTTCACTATAAAGAAACTAATTTTCAGCACAATTTTTTTTTTTTTTTTTTTTTATAACTAGGATTTGAAAATTGGCTTACTATATATGTATATTTGTTTTTAAAAGTTCGTCTTATTTATATATATATATATATATATATATATATATATATATATATATATATATATATATATATATATATATATATACATATATTTTTTTTTCTTTTCTTTTCTTTATTCATTGTAAAATGATCAGATATGATTTCTTGTTTTCTATACAAAAACACATAACTCTTCTTGAGAGACTTAGTACCAGAATATAGCAGAAAGAATAATTTTCAAAAATATCTCTTCAAATAAAAAATCAAAATCAATTAAAAATAAAAGTTTTGGAATTTGGATGACCAATTTATGGGGTTATTATTTGTATCACTGAGTTCTAATTATTGTATACCTTAGTTCTCTCATGAAGATTATCATATTTATTTATTTTATTCTTTTATATCAATGGCTATGATATTCTACCACTCCAATCATTTTCGATCTAAATGCCTTAGTAAATTCAGAGATTTAAAGTAAAATGTTTTAAAAAAATGTTTTTTATTAATATATAAAACACATTTGGCTTTAAAACTGAAGGTGAGCTATAATAAACATCACAGAGATCATCATTCAAGTAAGTGCTCCCGAACAGCAATAAATGAAGATGTTTTTCATCTCATCATGGTGACTTCTGATCCGGTGATAAGTAATTTAAGTCCGCATTTAAAAAAAGAAGTTCCCATTAAATGATGAAGCTTCTTATTTACTGTTATAGAAAAAAGGAACAATTCGAAATATTTTTTTTCTTTACTTTTATAGTTAATAATAATAATAATAATAAAGCTTTATTGACATCATATTTATGACAAAAGCCTCTCCCTTAGGAGGTAAAAATGGAGTTCAGCTCCAAAATAATTTTACAGAATAGAAACTGGCTAGTAAAAATACAAAAAAAAATATACAATATTCTTTGTAAAGCACTAAACCAAAAACAAAACTACAAACAAAACAAAACTTTTTTTTTTCTTTTTTTTTTTTTTTTTTTTTTTTTTTTTTTTTTTTTTTCTTTTCTTTTGTTCCTATAGATTATTTATAACTTTCAACCAACAGTCTCTGCCCCTGGCCACTTCATCCAATTGGTTCCTACTCTTCGGGTAATTTCGTCCCTCCACCTCATGTACTGCCTTCCCCTGCTTCTCACTTGGCCGATCGGTGTCCACTCGGTCCTGCTTTTCGACCATCTTTCATCCTTGACTCTCGCTAGGTCCAGTCCACCTCCATTTCAGTTTTTGGGCTTCCTTGCTGAGACTTTTAACTTTTACACGAGTTAAGATATCTCGGTTCTTAATCTTCTCACTTCTTCGGATTCCTGCCATACTCCTTAAAAGTTTCATTTACTTTATAGTTAATAGCTTTTATTTTTGTACGTAATACAACGAGTGAATATAATCTTTGTCAATATAAGATTGATAATTGTAAATAACTGTCCAGTCTATTCAATAGAATTCAACTGAAATTGCTTTGTAAAATTTATTACATTTTTAAAATTATATTAAACATTTTAATTTATTTCCAAATATAACCTAATAATGAATTTTAAAATAATTTAAGGAATCTTGGGTGTGTAATAGAGCTATATAGTAAATTTCATTCAATTTAGCACCTAAAAAACATATATAATAATAACAAACTTGATTTTTTTTTAATTGATTTCATTTTATTTTTTCATTTTTAAACTGAAAATATGGCTCAATGCTGATGATCAGATTGCTCTGGGTATAGTTTTATTTTATTCATCAGCTTAGATAGCATATAAATATACCCCAAATTTACTTTATTAATTTTTTCTTACTTTTTGTTCTTAAATTTTGACCCTTTCTGATCATCTGGTGAAGCCGATTATGGTTTCATTCAATTCAGCACCTCATGAAATATATAATTCCAAAGTTTCATGCTTGTAGCACGAACCGTTTAGAAAATATGAGGTTTTTACCCATTAGGGCCGTTTTGCCCCACTGTGTGGCGATGGAATCTCTGTTACGTTAATTCGGCCATTTTCCCTTTTAGCCTAACAGCCTTCACATATATATTTATATATATTTAATTATTAATATATAAATACATTTAATAGTAGGATCGCTTCTAAACAAAGTCTCAATGAACTCATGCCTGAACTTTATAACTTACAGTTCTGCAGAAGTTTCAAGTTTCTCGTGAATATTTCATCTATTTCAGAACGCTTCTTAGCGCAAATAAGTAATTTTGATTACTAAAAATATCCGGATAAACTTAGTTGCATAACTTATAAGTTTCTTAATGCTTTAAAATATCAGAAATACTCATAAGTACATAATCGATCCTCGATAATAATGTTATGAGGTTAGAATGAATAGTGGACCATAAAAAAAGTGTATTTAAATTATATTACAAAGAAAATGAAATCGAGTGTGTAATAAAATATAAACGCATAGAAATCATCCACTTGATGATATTACTATTACTTGTATTTAATTTCTTAATTTAAAGGGAGGATTAGAAGCGTGGACGTCTGTTGATCAAGATGAGTCATAAGAGAGGGGAACGAGCGTTAGGGGAATCAGAACTTACATTTCTAACTACTCAGCAATTTTGTTGTTGTTTTGTTTGTAATCACATGTTTTTTATCCTGTTTCAATACAGATCTGCTTGCTCATCTTTTTGATTAGTTAATCAATCAAATGTTAATATTTACCTAATAGATTAGAACTCATATATAAATATTTAATTTAATAAAATAAATTAAAAAATATCTGCTGTGAGTGAAAATATCGTTGAAGAAATTGAATTCTACAATACAAGATTTTTATCGATAAACAAATTAAACTTCAATTATTAGTTAAAATCATCTAACAAGGGGACGTTTTGAATTGTAACTCAAAGATTTAAATGCCGATTTTTGTGTGGGTAGCAGGGACCTGTAATAGTGCAAAACTAGAGTTATAGCCGCAAATGAGCATTAGGAGCCAAGAAAACAAAATGAAAATCACGTTTTATTTTTTTTTTCCAGCTATCAGTCAAGATAGAGAAATGATTCTTTCACGTTTAACTGTAGTTTTGTATGCTTTAAAAAAAAAAAAATATACGTATTGACGAAATTCCAATAAAATCCGCTGTTAATCAGAGGACATTTTTTTCATGAATAACTGACCTCAAATCTCGATTTAACGGACCGATAAACCTTTATATGTTAAATTTAATCAAAATCAAAAAATATTTATTTTTTACCCCTTTCGAGGACGTTAAAATTTTAAAGTTGAGACTTCATCACCTTCTAAGGGCCATAACAACTGCCGTGTTCAACCGATTATCATAGTAATAGCATCACTAGAATCAGCATAAATTCTGTTTTCTATCCATAAATACACCATTACTCCAGATTTTAGTGGACAAAAACTGATGTGAATAAAAAAAATCCGAGGTCAGCTATACCTTGAGATATCTCAATAAGGAGAAATCTTGCGACCCCCGGATTTGGGCTAAACTATGCAGTTTAACGGCTTCTAGATGACCTTAAAATTTGAGCCTCTTTTCTTGTTTGTTTTTAATTCTGCGAAATTCTAAGGTTAAAAAAATTATTTTTTATTTCGACAAAATTTAGTTTATTCATGTTTTTTGAGATGAGGAATCTGAAATAATATCAGTTTTTTTAAATGGTCTTATTTCAAATTTATTATATAAAAATTAAAATAATAATAGAAATAGATCATTGTAAAACGTCTTATTTATATAATATAGGTGAGAAATTTTTAAACTAAAAACTGTTATTATTTTCAGATTCCACACACAGATCAAAAAACCTGTAGAAACTAAATTTTGCCGAAATCAAAAATATAATTTTTTTTTCCCTTTAAAATTTTGGATGATTTTAGAAGGAAAGATGCTGTCAATTTCTGAAAAAATGTAAATAATCTCACACATTTCGCCACCGATTAAAACCAAATTTAATTAATCTAGAAGCCGTTAAACCACATAGTTTATCCCCAATCCGGAGGTCGCAGGATTCCCCCTTATTGAGATACTTCAAGTTATAGCTGACCTCGGATTTTTTCATTCACATCAGTTTTTGTCCACTAAAATTTGAAGTGATCCCAATGTTATATGCATGGATAAAAAGCAGAATGTATGCTGACGTTTTATTTATATAATATGTAATTATATGATAATTATTACACTAAGCTATTTAGCAATTAGTTGCAATCTAGAAAATAAACCATAATTAAAATAATATTTTACAGTATTAAACCATTTTTTGGATTATTTTTCGAGAGCCGGAGAGCCCAGGTGGGGAGCATTATCACCAGCTGGAACGGAAGGGTCGTTAAGGGTTATAGGAGGGAACCTGGAAGTGGTCTGAGGGCGAGTAAAAAGGTTATTTGACAGGATTCATTGATTCTCATTTTTACGACCCATTCTTCAGGTTAATGGATATCGGGCAGAACAGTTTGGGAAACCTAAGTTCTGATTTAGGTTTGAGGAGGTGATTCCATGAAAAGAATCATAAAAAAAAAGAAGGCTTTTTAATGAGTAAATACAAGAGAAATTGAATAATAGACAGTAAAACAAACGTAAAGAATTAACTAATGACATAAAAATAGTCTCTAATCTGGAGCTGTTTGCTGTAAAAGAATAATGAAAATAAACTGATAAATTCATTTTCTCACCTATCTGAACCTTAGTATTTAAAAAAAAGGAAGAAAAGTATTTATAAAAATCTTAAACTTGTATTCTTTGATGTCTTATGAAAAGGATTAAACGGGAAGAAAGAGTGCCCTTTTAAAGACCGAAATCATAAATTCAAATTTTAAAAATCGTTAAAACCTGGCAGATATATAGATTTTATTTTTATTTGCATACAGTTGTAAATTTCAATTAAAAAAAAAAAATTATTGTGTACTATTATTTATTACAAGCCTCCCCTTTCGTGGCTTCTCCCGCTCTCATAAATTAAGAACTTGTTAGGTATATGATTATAACTAATAATTGAAGTTTCATTGATTTATCATTAAAAATCTAGTATTGTAGAAAGCACGCAAAAAAGGACAAAATAAATTCATAAGACATCCGAATAAATTACACTTCGAGGTTTGTCCAATATTGTGATAATTCCAGTTCTGGAGAACTATACATATTAGATAAAAGGTCATGGAAAATATTTATTTATTTATATTATAATGTTAATTTTTTTTTTATGTCGTATATATTTATTTATTTTAGTACAATTTTTTATTTTAAATATGTAAATTATATTATCAATTTCAGGCTAGATAACACAGTAATTTTATAACTTCTTAAAAAATGGCGCCCGTTACCTACCGGTCCATTTTCAAACTTCATTGGAATCATGTATCTATATCGTATTTTAATAAAAGTTTAATTAGAAATCAGTTACTTTTAATATAGTTAAATCTCTATTTAATTTTCTTGAACTATAAAGAGGATGTAGTTAAAATTTGGTACAGATAGGTTCAGTAGAGTCCGTGGTTAGTGATCACAAACAAAAAATCCTTTTATATAGTAGTGTAAATTATTGTTTATTAACTTTTTTGTCTACTTCACCGACTGCAGAAGTTAAGTATTTTAGTTAGGGTTATGGGATATGTCGATAAGTCCCCATCAGCGAACCTATGTTAATCCCTAGACTTTGGAGGGCCACTAAGCAGCCAGAGAGATGTGAGGCCACTTGGCATCAACTTCACAAATATCATCAAACTTCTCCCGTCCCTAAAGTTGTCCCTTCAGCCCTTACTAAGTAGGTTCCCCAGAATGTTGCTCAGTCGTCCAACATGTCCTCCGAGCCAGTGTCTTTCCCCCTTTTCAATCAAACTTCTCATTCAGAAATAAATGAAGCGGAAAATCGAGTGCGGGTCTGTGAAGGGTTCCGGCATGATATTACGTGTTCCCTTGCTAAGGCTGTTATTCAGAATTATTCTGGAGCTATTTTCTCGAAACGCAAGTTCTAAATCAAGAGAAACTGACAATCTTCCTTAACTTCTTAAGTGTGACTTTGGTCAGGTTAAAGCATACATGTTTTTTCCATGAAACTTAAAATTAAAAAAAAAAAAAAAAGAATTATTAAATAAATAAATTTAGAAAATATTTATCATAATTGTTGTGGTCCTAAACCTTGTCGATTCTTTTACTATCTACTAGACAAAATAATTAAAAAATTTTTATTTTATTTTAATACAATACTTAGAGCTTATACTCGACAGGAGAATGACATGGGGCCAATATATTAAGAAACGGACTTCATTAAATATGAGACTGAAACTGATATACCTATTTTTCGGGAAAAGTATAAAAAGATTATAAACTTTTCAATCCTTCAATTAAGACTAATAACACAAGCACCTTGGTACGTTAACAATAAAACTATACACACTGGCCTACAAATACCAACATTCATTGAACACACGCGGACACAATACAGACTGTCACATGAAAAATTAAAGGAACCCAAACAAACTCATCAATACAATTAGGATTGATGGATTAATTGCCATTTATATTGGGATTATTTTATTAGAAAACTAGTATGCAATGCTGAACATTCATATTCAGTTCTAAAACTTACAAACTTTTCTACACATTAGTACTATGTTACATGGATTATTACATTAAAGTTTTCAAGAATCTTGAGAAGGGCAGGTACGTAAAAATTTTGTGATTTACTATGGGATTTTCCTTATGACTCGTTAGATTTTCCCGTTCCTACTGGAAACAAATTTAAAATGGGGCTATTGGAAATGTTTACCTTCTCACGATGGGTATATTTCAGATCTCCTCAGGTGAGTACTAATGTTTGATTTCTAGCCTCAGATTTTTGAAAAGTTAAGTGAATATAATCCATGTAACATAGTACTAATGTGTAGAAAATTTTGTATGTTTTAGAACTGAAGATGAATGTTTAGCATTCTAAACTAGTTTTCCAATAAAATAATCCCAATAGAAGTGGCAATTAATTCATCAATCCTAATTGTACTTATCCTTCTATACCATCATGCGTACCTAAAGTTAAACTCATCAATAGTATAGCCACATCTTTCATTCCGGATTATAACAGGAGGATACTGAAAAGAAACTGGATGAGAGACCTACTTACACAAAAGTAAACCAAAGACAAGGAAGGGGTGCCACTGGGCACAATCTCTCCTCATAGTCTAACATACCAATTTTTATTTTATATTATGATTTCAGCACATCCAGCACATCCGCTGATTGTCAATAATGTTTTTGACAGGTGTGGTTTTAAAAATAAATGATTAAAAAAAAAAGAAAAAATACAACTCAGACATTCGGAGTAGATTATTAATAACGGATAACCAAACACTCGGTAAATCGAGATCCCATACATGGAAAATACAAATAAAAACAACGTATAGATCTAAAATAAGCATGACTCATCCGCTGATTTTCAATTATATTTTTGTCAGGTGTGGATGTAAAAATAAAAGTGGAAAAAAAGTGTATTTTAATAATTATCATTATTTTAATTATTATAAAACGTCAGAATAAACGATAAAAAAAAAGGGGAAATCTCAAATGAAATTAGTATTGTATAATTAAAAGTATTTGAAGAATTAAATTATTTATTAAATATAATACAATAACAAAAATAAATAAATAAATAGAAAACATATGAGTACTACGGTCAAGGAGGCAATCCCTAAAACATGTTCCATCTTTCCTTAGCTGACAGGTTCAAGGGGCCCACATTTTTTTCTGTTTTCTTTTAGCTTAATTTTTTTTTATCTATACCTGTTGAATAATAAATCAACAACCGCCGGATGTCATGATTTACATAAATGTGATATTGTGAATTGTCGGTTAAGTGCAAAATTCGTATTTTAGGAAAAACGCAATTTCTACAACAATGATTTACAAATTAGTATTCGCCCCTGTGTTAGCCACATAATTTATAATTATAAACAAAAAAAAGAGAAAAAGAGACTACACAGCTGCCACAGATTTAACAACACAATATTCACTTTTGATATTAATTTTTTTTCAAAACCAACATAATCAACTTTTAACTCCTTATATTCTTTATCAGTTAACGAAAATGAAAATTAAATTTTTACAACTTTCAAAGACTCAATTGTCTTGGAATTTCAACTGGTTTGAAAAAAAAAAAAAAATTTCTTAGGGCCCATGCCAACAAGAAACCCCCCGATCCAATCTCGACTGAGCCATTGGCAGCCTGGTACGATAAAGCAGGTGCAAACTTTCCTCGGGAAAGAAACGGCGAAAACTACATAAATTGCTGGCGGAATTTGCTTGCCTCCGACACCCGATGACTTACGAGCAAAGTTTTATTCTGTAAACTTAATACCGAAAGTGAACCCAAGTATAAATTCTCGATAGTACCCTGGCTAGAAATATTATTTGAAGGGATTCAGAAATAGGTGGAGAATCACTCAATTCTCTGGAGTCTGAGTAATTTCGAAGCAAGAAGAGAAAACTAAAATGGGCGAACATTTTTTTTTGTACATTTAGATACATGTAGATGTATATAAAGTTAATTTTTTATTAAAATTAACTATTTATATATATATATATATATATATATATAATATTAATATAATATATATATATATATACTTGATACTAATTAATATGTTTTTGTTTTTTTACATGGATATGTTTTTGAGCTAGAGGTTTACACTTTTTATTTATACTCTTTTTCACCTGCGCTTAGTCTGTTGTCGGTTGGATCGAAAATGAGACGAAAGTTTATATGTTATACTTGCATCACCTGTCGCGGCTTCGTCCGATCTCATAAGTAAAGAACATATAATAATGGTCTCTGTTAAACAGATCCGCTACCTAGGGCTCCAACTGGACAGACGTTTAAATCGGAATTCACATTTTCGACTTCTTCAACATTTACTAGACAAACGTTCAAAATTTCCGATTTTCAACAAAAGACTCATTTACATGACAGTTATCAGACCTATTTGGACATAAGGAATTGAGTTTTGGGGCTCCACCAAAACCATCTAACTCATCTCGTATCCAATCCTTGCAATCCAAAATTCTTCGAAAAATCTATAATGCTGTCCACTTTGTCACAAATATGGTAAACTTATCCATAAAGACCTAAATGTTCCATAAGTTGCTGATTCAGCCCAAACCAGATACCTATCCTTTCATAGTAAACTCAATAACCATTCAAATCCACTAGCCTCTCTACAGACCCTCCGATGCGTCTGAAAAGAAGATGACCTCGGGACCTTCTCAAATAGAACTTTTATTGAAGTGCCACCATTGGGTAGTTGCTTCACAAGCAATTGTCATTTTATTTAACTATTGTATACTTTCCCAGAACTATGAAGATGATGTAGTTAAATTTTGTATAGATGGGTTCCATAGTTTTACCATTGCAAACTCTGTTATAGAATGGTTGTAACCACATATCGGTTGATTTTCAAACTTCCCTGGGATACTCATATCGCACCACATATTAATAGCTTTTTTAATAATTGAATTGAACTAAGCAAATTTTATTATAAATTTCTTGTTCTATATAACACTGTATCATTGTAATCTCTCTTGAATGGCGCTCGCCACCTATCGGTACATTTTCGAACTTCACAACACACCACATATTTATCGTTGTTTTTTTTAACAACAATTTTATTTAAAATATGTAAATTTCGTTATTGCTAAACCTTCCTTAAACTATGAAGATGACGTAGTTAAAATTTTTTACATATTGGATCAGTAGTTATTGTGGCTATTAATCACAAATGAAAAATGGCTTGTCCTTTTATACAGAGTGTAAAAAAGTATCTCTTAGTGTAAAAAAAAAAAAAAAAAAAAAAAAAAAATGGGTGAAACTCGATCGAAAATGTCGCCGCAGACCTCACCTTTCTATTCCAATCCGTTGCAGATAAACGATATATAGACTTTTTTGAGGAAACCACGTTTTTTTCCATAAAAGCTGTTTGTTTAAATATTTTTCAAATGTTGACTACATTTTCGGATTTAGCATTCAATTTTCTATATTAACTGAGTACCTGTAACCTTCAATTTCACAAACTTGGAATCAAAAGAACAGCTTGACCTTCACCTTACTTGGGGAAGTCACAATGACTTCAACGCTCACCGTTTTTCGAAAAAAATATCTACAAAACGTCAAATCTCACAAAAACTTGCAAATTTAATCAGCTTTCGAATATGTTAAACGTAATTATTTTGTTTCAATTTCATAGAGAAATTCACTTTGGAAACCGAAAAAAACATGGTGTTCTCATTTGGCATACAAATCAGTTACTTGTGTAAATAAATCATTATGGTAATCCCTTAATGAAAATGTGCATTGTAAACATAATAAACTCTTCATTGTAAGAGACATTGTGACTTCCCCGAGTAAGGTGAAAATCAAACTGTTCTTTAGATACCAAGTTTGTAAAATTGAAGGTTACAGGTACTCAGTTATTATAAAAAATTTAATGCTAAATCCGAAAAAGTAGTCAAAATTTGAAAAATATTTAAACGAAATGGAGATATTACAGCTTTTATGGGAAAAAAACGTGGTTTCCTTAAAAAAAAAAGTCTTTGATTTATCGTATATCTGCAACGGATTGGAATAGAAAGGTGAGGCCTACGGCATTTTGCTACATTTTTGATCTGGTTTCACCCAATTTTTTTTTACACTAAGAGATACTCACCCTGTATAGGTTTATATTGTTTAGAATGATTTTGATTGTGAATTAGCGTTCGAAAACCAATACGAACATTTACTGAAATAAAAAATAATCTTTATTCTGTGGTACATTGTCCATTAAAAATAACAGAGATGGATATAACGGTGCTATTGTATGGCTACATTTTCCTCATGCTTCTTCAGTTTAAAATTGTAATTGTATTTATTGCCAATGCTTGATTCCTAGGAATCGATACTGATATAATCCGAATCTCAATACCGATACTTTTTTCATGAATTGGTGGAATCGAATACCGACACGACCCCTGACGAAAATAAAGTTGATTAAAGAAATTTCTGTGAATTGAAGTCAATAATACTTTAATTAAACCTAAACGATTCACGAGGGGAAATTCAGTGTTTCCAAAGCAGTAATGTCAATTTCCTCATACTCTGGACTACTGAACATCACTTAACAAAGACAATTTGTATATAATTAATAACCATTACTTTTAACTAGTTTACTAACAAGTAATTATTAATATTACTACTTTCATTATAACTTATTTAATTATTTTAAAGTTTTTTGTTTTTTTTTATTTAATGAGACAATTTTTATGACGCGACAGTGATTAGACCTATTTATTCATAGTTTTTTTTTTTTTAATTTAATTTAAGCAGTAAAAAGTTTAATATATATATATATATATATATATATATATATATATATATATATATTTTTTTTTTTTTTTTTATTCTACTACTTCAACATTTACTAAACAAATGTTTAAAGCTCCCAATTAATTACAAAAGACTCATATACATGACTGTGATTAGACCTATTTGGACGTACGGAGTTGAGCTTTGGGGCTCCACTAAGCCATCCAATTCATCTCGTATCCAATCCTCACAATCCAAAATCCTTCGTAAAATCCTCAATGCTCCTTACTTTCTCACTAATAAACTTATCCATAAAGATCTTAATGTTCCATGAGTTGCTTCTTTGGCCCAAACCAGATACATATCCTTTCATCGTAAACTCCATAATCACTCAAATCCTAGTTTCTCAACTTGCTTCCCACTCCATTCCTGATAATCCTCCGAGGCGTCTGAAACGAAGATGGCCTAGAGACCTTCTAGTGTAGAAGTTTTAATAAAGTGCTACTGATAAGTAGTTCTTTTCGAGTTTTAACATGTTATTATAATCAATGCATTTACTTGAAGTATATATTCTGTACAGATGTAAATTTCAATAAATGTATTTAAAAAAAAATTTATTCACTGCTGATATAACTTTTTATCATTTAAATATGTAACTAACATACCAGACTTAAAAGACATGAAATTGCTCATCGTCTCCCACTACTCTAACATTTACTAGACAAGCGTTCAAACTCCCAACAAATCACAAAATACTTATCTATATGCCAGTAATTTGACCCATTTGGGCATACGTAATGAGCTCTGGGTCCCTACTAAATCTTCCAATTATTTTTACATCCAATCCTTACAATCCAAAATCCTTCCAAAAATTCTCAATGCTCCTTACATTGTCACAACTTATCCACGAAGATCTTAATGTTCTATATGCTGCTAACTTGGCCCAAACTAGATACCTAACCTTAGAAAACCACTAAACCACTTAAATACACTAGTCGCTCAACTTGCCTCCCATTCTGTTCCCGATAACCCTCCGAGGCGTTGTGAAAAGAAGATGGCCAAGAGACCTTCTAATGTAAAACTTTTATTGAAGTTCTAGTGATTAGTTCTTAACTTGTCATTGTAATCATTATTCTCAAATCTACATGTATTTAATTTATAAATGAAATGAAAAATAATCTTTATACTGGGACACCTTGTCCCCTAAGAATAACATAAAAGTACAATCAAAAGACATTATTGTCTGGCTGCGTATATATCAGACAGCGACTTATATAGAATATAAATTATATACATACAAAAATATAAGGTGGAATTTTAAATTTAAAAACAAATCTTCTGGTTTATATGAAAAAAATAAATGAATAGCAAAATAAAAAAATAAATTAATAAAATAAAATAAAAAGAAACATTCTTACACTAATCTATTATTACATAATTTCGAAAGATTGATACATAAATTATTAGATACATAAATTCGAGGATTTTTCAAAGGAAGTGGTTCGGTGAGAAGCGATATACAAATGAATAGGCTGAGATCTGGTATTCTAAAGATGAATGGAAGAACGAAGGGCAAGGATGTCGTAAATGTACGAAGGTTTTTTGGACTTTAAGGATTGGAATAGAAAGGAACCAAGGAAGTATTGTCGCCGAAAACTTGGATAAAGCCACCTCAACTCGGAATACGAGCAAGTGATGCGAGAACGCCTGGGGATCCCAAAAATGAATCTTATAAAGGAGTTCATTAATCTTTTCAGTTTCATTACAAGCTCGCCAGACAGTCCTCCGTATACTAAGCATCCATAATCGAGGTGGGGAAGGATGAGAGAAATTGACGGGTATTGCGAAGGAAAGATTCACGGAATCTTAGGAGCTGTTTAAGGATAGAGATGGTTTTTCGGGTAGTTTGGGAGATATGGTTATTCCAATACAGATGTTGATCTGTTTGACTACTCCGAGGTTTTTGATCGAGTTTGTGAACTGAATAGGAACGTTATTGAGATAAAGAAGTAGATAACAGGGAAGGAAATTAAGGGAGGGTTTCGATTCAATTAGCATTGCCTTAGTTTTTTTTTTTTTTTTTTTTTTTTTTTTGGGGGGGGGGGGGGGGGGGGGGGGGGGGTACAGTCGTAACTTATTCTCCGATGCCCATTAGTTAATGCTATAAATGTCATCATAGTCAGAATAACATTGTAAACAGTTGTAAACATTAAAAAATAGTTTAAAAAAAAATTAATTAAATCTATTGTTATAAACTTGTAACGTACGATCATCGTTCCAACTTTGATAAAATATTATTAAAGGAATGTCAGTCCGGATTAGGCTCACGACGAATGTCGTGGATGATCTTACGAGATTTATTTTACTTTGCTTAGAACTTTTATTAATGTGCCACCAATGGGTGGTTGCTTTATAAGCATTGCCATGTTGCTTTATTCAATTTCCCACACATTTACAAGCTGTATATGTTCTATACAGTTGAAAATATCACTTAAATGTAAGAAAAACGAGATAAATATAACTGAGCTGTAATTAAGTAATTACCATGGTTGGGAAAATTTAATTATCAGCTATTTGGCAACTATTTTCCCGGAATCAATCACCTAATTTAATCATGATTTAATCTTTCAGTCAAATCATAAGTTCACTCAAAAATAACTGAAAGATTCAATCATTATTAAATTATGTGGTTGATTGAAGGTAATTAGCTGTCCAATAAATTACCTTTGTACATACAAAACAAATTTCTTTTTACATGTACCAATTAATGTATAATTTGTTATTGGATAAACAATGCTTCGAAACCAAGGTATATTAAAAAAAAGAGGTGTTTTTATGGTTCTGGACAAGTACATTTCTTCGTTGTCACGTGCTATATTAACAGAGTTTTTCAATCAACTAATTGCCAGAGCCGTATTTGTAAATTTTTTTATTTTTCACTTTCCATTTACTAATGTGAAGGATTATCGTATCGTTTATTCATGAAGTGGACAAGTTGATTTTGAGTGTTATTTTCCATCCGTCGTGTTTCCATTTGAATTTGTCATCGATTTGTTGTATAGTCGCTGCAATCTCCTTTTTTATCTTGTTTATTTTTGACACTACAAGTGAATCCAACCTTTTTTCCGTATATCTTTATTCAAATGCATTTATATGTACGAGGCACCAAAAACCCTAACACTCTCCGCCCCTTTCTCTTGATTGATTGTATCAATACATAATGTACAGTCCGTTTTCTTAATTTTATTTATAAAAGATGCAGTTTAATAATTTTTTTAATTAATTAAAAAATTAATTATTATTATTAACCTTTTTTTTTTTTTTTCAAACGAACAGTTATTTACTTTGAGGTACGCGAAAGGAAGTAAGAAAGGACGCATCATGAATTGCTTCATTAGGTTTGTATTCGGAACCTCGAGACGTTACCATGTCTCGCATCTCTACTCTGAGTTAAACTGGCTTTTCCCCTCCTCCCACAGAAAATGCTTCCTAGGCACTTAACTATTCCAAGTTATCAACACCAGTCACCCTCCCTTTATCTAAAGTAAACTGAAATTCAAGTCTGCTATCAAATCACTGCATACATGATCTCGTCTTTCCGATCTCTATACTCCATTCCACAGAAGTACTGCATTGCAACGTTCCTTCCTTGTCTGATCCTCTACTCTTTGGAATTCCCTCCCTCCCTGTATCCGCAATGCTTCTTCCCTTGGAACATTCAAAACACTATTCTTTCACCATCTTCTTTCCCTCGAACTCGACGCTCTCTAACTATAAGGATATAAGTAATCGTCTAAGTTAATTACTAAGACCGTCAGACATGAAACATTAGCATAAATTATAGTTTGATTATGATAATGTATTAATTTCTTGTAATGATAATTTTTGATTTTATATCTTTTATTTTTCTTTAAGTTTCTGTTTGGTTTTTTTTTTTCTCTTCTGTAATTTAATTTACAATATTAACCTCTTTTTTGTATATTTTACAGTTTTTACTTTTTCTAGTTTTTCTCTGTATTGTTTTTTCATACATATTTGTGTTCAATTTTATCGATGTTGTTTTATTTTTTTTTAATAGCTCTCGCCCAGTTATGATCTTACTTTGTGTTATTTAAAGTTATTCTTAAGGGACTTTGTTCCAGATAAACTTTTTTTTCTATTTCTATATATCCTAATTTTTAAATTTTTGGAGAATGAGCATTACCGACTTTTAACCTAGCCCTTATTTCCTCTTGAATTTAAATTATACTTGATATAATAGACCCTAGATATTTGAATTGCTCAACGCGTTCAAACTTTATCGCGGAAATATCTGCATCACTAAAATATTCACCGTTTCTACTTCTAATCGTATGCTTCGGTTTATCGATATTAATTACTAGACCAACAATAACCTAAAGTGACTATTTTTTAATGCTCTGTCTAAGATCTCTGTGAACTATAATTGGATTAAGCGATGCAAATTCAATTAGTTCTAGAGAGCAGATCCATAAATCAAGGAATCATAAATACGAACCTTTGGTGACAGATTAACCTCTGAGTAAGCGGTGCAATATTAAAGCCTGGAGCTCTCATATAGGCTGGCAATACGTTGAATGATTCTGAATCATGATGAAGTTAATAACATAATCAGCATGATAAGGTCGAAGCTTTCCTCGTTAAACTTTCAGTCTGAAAGGTTACCAAACTGAGTCGTTTCGTTCTATCCGGTTGTATCTGGTTATGTCATATCGGTTGTCAGTTTTTGGGGATGACATTTATCAATTATGAGCAAATAAATTTACAAATATACTAAACAGTGAATTAGTAATAATTTGGTGGTGATATAACTTTGAAGTGCTGGTGTAACATCTATTGCAATAATAATGGTTATGCATTGGAGAATACTAAGGTTATTCGAATTGAGATTTACTGTTATAAATCTATCTAGTCCGGCTAAAAGTTTTGTCACACTTATAAATCCTGTCACACATATGATTATTAGAGGCCTATAATCTTAATCCTTTTTGTGTTTACATGATAAGGCATTGAAAAAAACAATCAGTTACTATCTGTTTCCTGACATGAAAAGTTCTGTTAAAGCGAATCGTGTCGCTCTTTCCCCGCTCAGGAAAATCTGGCGAGATTTTCAAGTTCTTCTGGTCCCTAGGGATCAGTAGGCGATTCTTTTATAGGTTCAGGAAGAATCACTCCTACCAAAAACAGAGTTTGTTCAGGTCACCCAAGATAAGAACAGCAGCAAAGCTTAAAGTGGTTAAGAACAGGATTCTAAGAAACCCTCTCCGTAAGCAATGTGTTGTAACCAAACAAAATAATTGGTTACATTTCTTTGTGTTGAATTTAAAACCGGATAATTGTCCATTTAAAAAAAATAAAATATTAATTGGAAGGGATATGTAACTGATCAAAACATTTACATATTTATTTTATTTGTTTTGATAAATAAATATAACTTTTTAAAAAATTAAATTAAAATTATAAAATTCAATATTCCTAATCGTTGTGTTTAATATTTTATTATATTATTACATTAATTTAAAAAAAGAATGGAACAAATAATCTTTTTTTTTTTTTTTTATCACGAAACCAGAGTTTCTGCAATATAGCTTTATTCAGCCTTTCCGGAGGCTCCTAATTTCAGTCTCCTGATCCTTAATCAGTTTCTATGTCTTTGATTTCCTTGTTTGCTATCAACAATTTCTTTTATTAAAGAAATGAAAATTTAAATTTAATTTAGAAATTAATAATTTTATTTTTCACATAGTATTTATAAAGGCATAATAGTGGTTAAATAATTTCAATGTTATCGATAAAAGGTTTTAATAACTAATGCTATATGTATCCTTGTTATAATTATGAAAAATTTTCATACATAATTACATACTTGTATTAATAATTTAATAATTTGTAATAAATTCAAATATTAGATTTGCAACATACCATATATCGCTCGATTTTTAAATTTCACTGGTTTCCACTTATTATGCTACGTATTTAAATATTTGATAATAATTTAATTGAATATAAGTAAATGTTATTATCAATTTCAAGCTTTATATAAAACCTTAGTTTTGTAACCGCTCGTATAGAATAACGCCCGCCACCTATCGGTCGATTTTCAAACTTCACGGTTATCCACATATCATTTTTTTTGTATAACATATTAATTGAAAATTAGTATACTTTATTATTGCTAAACCTTCCTGGAACTATAATTATGATGAAGTAAAACTTGGGAACAGGTTGGTTCTGTAGTTTTCGCGGTTAGTGATCGCAAACGAAAAATGGCTTATCTATATCTATGCTATTATATAAAAGGACAAGCCATTTTTCGTTTGCGATCACTAACCGCGAAAACTACGGACCCAATCTGTACCAAATTTTAACTACATCATCTTTAAAGTTCAAGGAAGGTTCAGCAATAGCAAAATTTAAAGATTTTCAATTATAATGCCATAAAAAAACGATAAATATGTTGTGGGAAGTGAAGTTTGATAATCGACCGATAGGTGGCGAGAACTATTCGAGAGAGGTTACAAAGGTTTGGTGTTAAATAGACCTAGAAATTTATGATAAAATTTATTAATTTCAATTTTATTGTTATTAAAAGCTATAAATATATACGGAGCGACACGTGGATTCCAGTACAGTTTGAAAATCTATCTAGATGTGGCTATTCTGCAACAGAGTTTACAATGATAAAACTATTAAACCCAACTATACCAGATTTTAACTACATCTTTATAGATAGAGGAAGGTTTATAATAATAAATTTTACTATAATAATGATAAAAATGTATAGTCTTGAGTGCCAGAAACGTGATTTGCCAAACTGTTATATACTTTTATGGTTAGAAATTAAAATCCAACAATATGGATCGATAAAATTATTTCTTCTAAATTGAATGTCTATTGATCCTTTTACATACTTTTCAAACACCTAATCAATGTAATTTTAACTAGTTTAAAAATTACTATCATGCGTCAAAATATTATTGAAGAAATAATGCTAAATTTCATACTTCAATACAAGATTTTTATCGATAAAAATTTGAAATTCAATTATTAGTTAAAATAATCTAAGTTCTTAATTTATGAAAGCGGGCGAAAGCCGCGATGTGGTATGCTAGTTCTTTTATAGAATAGTATAGATATAGATGATCTACGAATTGTGAGATTATTGTTGATGAAAACTGATTATCCATCCTCTTTCTTCGAAGCTTATTTCTGGAACCATTGCTTTGATTACTCCGGTATCTTCCCCTATCTTACTTTAAAATTTAAATGAGTGGCCTTGTCCCCATTCGGACTGCTGAGCCAAGATCCGACCCCTAGGAACTCTATAGAAGTCCAAGAGCGAACAAAGGAAGGTCCTGTTCCCCTCCTAATCGGAGGATGGATTAGACAAAGGTAATGTACTTAACCTGATGAGGCGGAGGTTCTTCCATCTACAGATTGCTTCAGCGTCGGCTTTGATAGGGTCATCAAATCGTCCCCTCCAACCTTGATGGCCTCCTCTTTCTGTTATCATCACTGATGAAGAACGGACTTTTTAAATAATCATCTTAGCGAGGAGGAGCAACTTTCTGGCTTCGTCATCAAGTTCTTGGAGTGTGTTAATTATTCAAAACCTTTAAACCTCCTTACTAGAACAAGATTTTTTTAAATTTTCATTTTATTCTTTTAGGTTTACTTCTTTCATGGAGTTACAAATAATACAGAAGTACCTCGATAATCCGAACTAATTGGGACCGGGGGTGGTTCGGACTATCAAATCGTTCGGATTACCAAACAAAGTTCTTAACCAGGTATGTAGCATGCAAAAAATGAACACTGACATACTAGTTCCAATAAAATAAGAACCACGTTGTATTGTTAAAGGTAAATAGTTTGTTTTAAATAATACTACTGTGCTACAGTAAGGTAACTATATGTTATGTAATATATTGCACACGAATTTCGTAATATTTTATATAGTATATATACAATCTTATACACACACAAAGTACAGTACGGTACACACAAAAACTTTATGCTATAAAGAAAGATAAAGAAAACAAAAAACTAAACATTTGATAAGTACTAATTTTTTTTCTGAACTAAGGTTAAAGAACGTTTTTTGGCTGCTAAATCACGGATTTTCAGAAAATAATTTTTGTTTTTCCCAAAACGGCGTTCGGATAATCGAGGTTCTTCAGTACATTGTGAGCACATTGTACAATATGACATACTCGGTTGCGGCTTAGCTCACTCTCATGAGTAACACACTTGGATACTTTTAACTGATAAATAAAGTTTTATATATCTATGTCTATATCTATAATAATATATAAAAGGACAAGCCATTTTTCGTTTGCGATCACTAACCGTAAAAACTACTGAGCCAATCTGTAGCAAATTTTAACTGCATCATCTTCATAGTTCAAGGAAGGTTTGGCAATAATAAAATTTACAGATTTACAATTAAATTGCCATAAAAAAGCGATAAATATGTGGTGCGCAGTGAAGTTGGATAATCGACCGGTAGGTGGCGAGCACCATTTGATAGAGTATACAAATATAGAGATATTAATTTATGATAAAATATACTTATTTTCAATTAAATTGGTAATTAAGTTTTGTCAATTAAATATGCGGCGCGACTTGTGGATACCAGTGAAATTTGAAAATTAAACGATATGTGGTTAGCACCGTTCCGCTAAACTATTGCACCCATTTATGCAAAATTTTAACAAACTCATTTTCATAGTTTTAGAAAGGTTTAGCAATAATAAAAATTTATATATACAATGTTGAGTGGTTAGAACTAGGTTTGCTACACTTTCATATATACTTTCATGGTTAGAAATTAAAATCCAACCAGATGAAATCAATCACATTATTTCTGCCAAATAAATTTTATTAATAAATTAAAATGCTGACTTTTTGCTATTTGATATTTTGAATAAAAATATGATTCGTGGGCCTTTAGTTTTAAGTACTGATAATGCAGTCCATTATTCCCAAGTGTAAACTCATACATTGAAATTAAATATCGGATGTCTATTTTTACTACAAAAACCTAATCAATGCAATTTTAACTTACTGCTAAGCTTTAAAATATTATAAAAGAAGCAATGCTCAACTGCATACTTCAGTAGAAGATTTTTATGGATAAACAAATAATGCTTTCATTATTAGTTAAAATTATGTATGTTCTTTAATTATGAGACGGTTGAACCCGCGACAGGGGGTGCTAGTCAATAAATTCTTGGAAAAAAAAAAACAAAAAAAAAAAAAAAAAAAAAAAAAAAAAAAAAAAAAAAAAAAAAAAAAAAAAAAAAAAAAAAAAAAAAAAAAAAAAAAAAAAAAAAAAAAAAAAAAAAAAAAAAAAAAAAAAAACGAGTAAACTGAAATTTGATTTTTCCTCGCGATATTTAATGATAATGATTTGACTGTTAGGGTTCCTAGTTCTGGAAAGCTCCACATTTTTATTGACCGTGAGAGAAACAGTCAGTTCGAAGATCCATCACATAATTTTTGTAAGTGGGGCCTTACGTTGTGATAGCTAAAGAAACATTATTTGTAAATTTTAATTGTTTAAATTGAATTGAATGAGATTTCTCCATTTGGTCATTTCAGTGAAAATGATAACCCAACGATATTTCAACGCATAGCTGTCATTTCAGGTTTTCAATTTCAATTTCAGTCATTTCAACACAGATCAGGTGGTTGAAGGTCAGTGGTTTTTTATTCATTATATTTTTTTCGAAAAAAATATATTGTTTCAGAAATATGATGATTTTATCGATAGTAGATTTGTTACCACCAAACATTGCCGAGAGTTTTTTTCCGGCCGTTCCTGCTAAAAAATCAATGACTCATCACTCACAAAAATCAGTGCATTTGATTTTCACGTTCGCTATAAAACTCATTTTGAAATCAAAGAGTTTTAAGAAATGACATTAAGTTTCTATGCCTACACAAGACAGTGTAAACAAAGTGTATTGTCTAATCATGCCCTTCCGCTCTTGTAATTTTGTAATTTCGTAATTTTGACCTAGTACCGTGATGAAAAAATTTTCTTTTTGACCAATTTGTATAATTTGTGGTGAATTTTGACATCCTAGAATATGATAAAAATATTATAATTATTTAACTATTTTTCCCAGTCATATAGTCATCGTAGAATTATGTTGTGCTATATCCCAAAACCCTTGTTTTGGGAAATGAGATTCTAAGTTTATTTCTTTAAGTACTTTTTTATTTTGGGATAATATGTAAATGCATTTGCTGTTAAATATTCCCAGTATATTAGATAATCTTTTGCTATATCAAACTTACAACCTGCTAGCATTGATTTAAAACTAAAACGATTTTATTCATTTGGATATAGAACAAAAATGGCTATTTTTGCATAACCTTTAAAGAAGTACGGGATATAGAACATTTTTTGATCAATAAATTGTTATATATCCCGTTGAACTAATTTCTTTTAAATAACTTCTTTTTAATAATTGGGACAGTGTGTTTTGTAATAAAAGCTCTTTTATTTTATATAAATTTTATTATTACAAAAAAAGTAATAAAAAACTAAAAAAAAATAAGCAAATGTAAATAAAGTGTAAGTTTATAATTTATTTTATCTCTTTCGGTTTTGCCTTCCTTGGACTTTGGAGTTGTTTCTGGTTTATTTTATGGATATTGAACAAAATGAACGGTCTATAGAACACTATAATTGCTCAAGATATCAACAGAACAAGATGGTTCTTTAAAGTAGACTCAAAACTTGGGTTTTAGAACATTTATTTACTGAATACTCGATTATGGGCTAAGATAATACTGTTATTTAAATTGATATAGAACAAGAATTTTTTTTCTAAATTTTTGGTGTATATAACTCTATAAATCCTAAAAATGGACTTAGAACAAGATAGTTCTGGGATGACGATATACTAAACTCTGAAAGTTAGGTTAATTTAACCAAAAATTCCACTATCTTGACTTTAAGCCTCATAAAATGGGCCCAAACATAAGTTCGGATGTAATTTTTTTCTATTTCTAGATGCAGTGGTGCAGCAGAAACATGAGCCAGATGAGGAAAAATTTAGAAAAATCGAATTTTTTGCTCACTTGCCCCACTGTACGGCACCTAAAACTGTAACTAAATGAAATAAATGTCTTGCTCTAGCAGTTTAGTCTTGATCGATCACTCTTGCTGATATGTGGAAGGCCCTGAAGAAGAGATGTGGACAAAGGCCACGGACAGACATCGCCATCCGGAGACAAAGAGCCCGGAGTGGGAGGAGATTAGGGGGCAGAGATTGGCGAGGACTGCCACGAGCAGAGCCAGATATTTGTCTCCAGTGTCCTTATAAATCTTCTCTCCCCCGGCTCCTCCTCGTTTGTCAGTCTGTCTTCGTCTCCATCTACATCTCCTGATGGCCCTCTTAGTGTACACCTCCATTCTCTGCCCTTCTTGCCTTCTATAGGCGGCGGTTCTTGTGGAAATTGTGGGCAACTACAATGGAGGACAATTTGTGCCACTCTGGCTTAAATCTAGAGTAAACGTCTGTCATAATAGGTGTCTCCAGCAAATAAGCGTCCTTCAGAATTATTTTCACAATGAAATTCCTCAGAATAAATGATGTTTCCAGATTTAAGCTTCTACTTCGCTCAAGCCTTTATACGTCTGAAATATACAGCAGCCATTTTTATTTTCCTTAAATTATCCCTCTACCCTATAAAAAGTTCATATTTAATTTATTGATTTATTATTTACTAGCATACCTCTTCGTTGCTTTGCCCACTCCTAAAAGTAAAGAACTTAAAATTTTAACTAATTGAGTTTTTATTTTTTTTTATAAATAAAGCTTTTAATTTTATTATAATATTTGTAGGTGAAATTACAGCTCTTTCACACGATCAGTGGTACGGTTTATTGATAAAATTTGAAACATCTGATTAAATTAAAAAAATCAATTCTTTGACCGTCTCACAGTGGGCAAAAACACCAATCTAGGTGGACAAAAGTCAAGTCAAAAGTTTGGAATTTCTGAGTGCTTGACCTTTTTTTATTATTAGTTGGTAAGACACTTAATACTAATATTTCCTGCCATACAGTGTTTACAAATAAATAGTAAATGATAGAATCATTCCTGATTACACAAGTGTCTAATAACCAACAGTAGATTGTCTTTATTCGATGGTCATTTATTATGTTTAAGGTGTGTGTAGCTCAAAGTATTTTTGCTTTTATTCAACAATGGACATTTCTGAGACAGGTAAGACATTATATTTCCACATTCGTTATTGAATATACATTGGAATCTTCCTGTAGAGTTAATTTAGCAATTTGTAAATGTATGCCCCTATTCAATAACGAAAAACTATATAACCCCCAAGTTACCCCAAGGATTCGTTTGTAGGGTTAGTTTCACCAATCCTTCTAGTATTTAAATTTTGCAAAGAACACTCCGAGTCACGAGGAGGAAATTTTTTGAAGAGTGGGTTAAGTTCCCAAAAAAAAACCGCCTAGACCACTTGCTGAAATTTGTTATTACTTCCGCTCATATTAACAATCAAGAAGATGTCGAGAATGAGCCTTTAAAAGTTAAAATTTCGCGTATTTCCGACAAAATTTCGGAAAGGTGGGACAAATGTCACAGAAAACTAGAAATTGTTTTCAAAAAATACTCTAGTTGGCTTGATTCAGATAACTTGGATTTTAGTATTTCAGATATCCAACCTACTTGTCAACGCTCAGGACGCCCTAAAAAATGTTTCGAACAAGCTAGTGAGAAAACAAAAAAAAGAAAAGTCAGCGAGTTATTGAATGTAGACTGTAAAAAATTGAGTTACGCTGCACAGCACGCGCTTTATGTTTCTGGTAAGCGTGGTGCTTTCAAAGTTTTGAAAGAAGCATCTACTTCTCAACAGCTATCTTCTTCTACAAGAAAGTCGACCTCTACCAACATTCGATGTTTTTCCCCTGAAGAAGCTTTGGATCTCTTTTTCGACTGCAATTTAACAAAGGCTTCATATTGCTTGCTTAGAAAAAAAAGCGAAAGAAGTAGGTCATGATTTATATCCTCCCTACTACAGATTACAACATGCCAAAAAAGTTTGTTTTCCGAAGAATATATTACAATTACCGAATGTAGGGTAATACAACTCGGAGGCTATGTGAACTGCAACACCCTGTATTGAAGCAACTAGTTGACAAGGGAATTTATGAATATAATCTATACAGCAAATGGGGTTACGATGGAAGTGGGGGGGGGGGGGCAGAGCAAATACAATCAAAAATTTTCGAATGACTCTAATGATGATGAAAATATTTTCATGTTCTCGCTGGTACCTATAAATTTGCAATCTTTGAATGGTCAATCCTGTGTATGGCAAAACAGAGTACCCGGGTCAACTAGATATCGTCGCCCCATAAAATTTATGTTTCAAAAAGAAACGGTATCTCTAATATATTCTGAAACATAACTGATTAAACAAGAAATTCAAGTCTTAACACCTACCAAAGTTAATGTCAAAGATAAGGAAATATCCGTCATACATAATTTGGCGTTAACTATGCTGGATGATAAAGCATGTAACGCATTGACAGGCACAAAGTCGACTCAGACATGCTACATATGCAAAGCAACCCCAAAAGTATTTCAATATCCGGGTTGCTCACTCCCACTACACTCCGAAGAAAATTATAGTTTTGGTTTGGCTACATTACATGGATGGATTCGGACTTTTGAATTCCTCCTAAACATTGCATATAGACTAACTTTGAAAGAACGAAAAAAAAAACTTTGAAAACCGAGGAAGATCGAAAAGCATTTACTTTGAATAAGGCAAAGATTCAAAAAGAATTCAAAGTCCTGTTAGGTCTCAATGTAGACCAACCAAAACAAGGATTCGGCAACACCAATGATGGTAACATGGCTAGACGCTTTTTCAAAAATTCGGATATAACTGCTTCTATCACTGGTTTAGATGAAGCTCTCATAAAGCGATTCGGGGTTATCCTTCAATGTATTTCATCAGGATACGAAATCGATGTAAAAGTTCAACGAATACACGTCTGAAACCAAACGGCTCTACTTAGATTTGTATTCCTGGTACGGTGTGACTCCCACGATTCATAAAATCTTCGACCATAGCATTCAGATTATTGAAAATCAATATCTTCCAATTGGATTATTGACTGAAGAGGCTCAGGAAGCCAGAAACAAAGATTTTCGACGTTTCAGGGAACGGAATACTACTCCGAACGAACAATTACCAACCTTAAATCATGAGAAACTAAATGATGACATGTCAGAGCCAGAGTTATCAGAGAAATCTGGATCATCATATTATGATACAAGTAAAGAAGATAATTAGTTGTTTGATAATCATATTTTTTTTTTATTTATCTACCTGTGCTTAATTAACTTTAATAATTAATATAAATTAAGCCTAATTTTAGTTCTGTGATTGATTTAAATTCTATTTAATGTACATTGATTATTAAAAAAAAAAAAAAAAATAATAAATAAAAGTTTTACAATCTATAATTTAAAGTTTCCTAAATGATTTAAAATACATCATTAGCAGGTTTATACCGATAATTAACTTTGTTGTATTACTTTTCCCGTATTCTGGGACTTCAAACATTAAATGCAGGAAAGTTTTAGATTTTAGCCAATAAATTTGATTTTTGACCACTGTGCGCTTGCTAATCGTGTCAAAAAATTAATTAGATTTTTTAAATTATTTTTCCCGCAATTTAGGACCCTAAAGGTTAAATATGGACAAGTTTCAGAATTTTGTCCACCTAAATCGGTCATATTGCCCACTGTGCGTCTGTTCCATTTCCAAATTTTTAGCAGATTATTGAGTCTCTCCCCGCATGATGAACTCTCATATTTATATTTTTGTAATTTAAGTTGTTCATTGTTATGTAAGTGCGTGAAGAGTTTAAACATTCTTTAATTGTATCGGCTTTAGAACCATTTGGAATCACGGCTAAAGCCATTGATTTCTGGCAAAAATAAAGGTTTGCCGCCCATTCACTTATTGTTTGGGGATATTCTTTTGAACACTTACCATTAATTATTAAAGGACCGCTAAATTATTTTCATTTGGCACAAAGAATATTATGTATTTCACCTGGTTGGATTTTAGTTTCTAACCATAAAAGTACAATGACAGTTTGGCAAATATTGTATCTGACACTCAACTCTGAACATTTATATTATTTTTATTGCTAAGCCATCTTTGAACTATAAAATTTGGTACAGGTCGGTTTAGTTATTTTCGCGGTTGATACAAACTAAAATATTTATTACTCACCGAAATATATTTTTTTTTTTATTACGCTTTTATTATTTTTGACCTATGTGTAACAGAACCATTCAGCGTAATTTTCACCAATTTCCAGCAATCTGATTGGCTTGAAATTTGCTAAGTATCTAGAGCCAATGATCATACACTTATTTTACATTGTCGTCCTAATGTACTCACTAAAATGATCAAAATAATAGAAAATATTAAGATAAGTTTGCAGGTTAACTCACCATCCACGGGACTTCAGTTAATGTCGTTCTTCTTTACCGAAAAAATGATTCTCACCTACTTAATATAAGTTGGAAAAATAAAAATAGTAATGATTGTGCTACCACTGATGGAAATAGAACTTGGTTGGAACGAAACTGATTGGAATAGAACAGTTTGGCAAACCTCGTTTCTCGCCCTCAACACTTAAAATTTCTATTATTATTATTGCTAAACCATCTTTGATTAAGTTACCGGTTGTTTCTGAGATGCCGCAGTACCAAAATGCAATTAAAATAGGTGCGCTAGTATTACATACGCTCATAGTCAGAGATTGAAGAGCAGATTTGAGATTCTAAAAAAAAAAAAATAATAATGATAATAATAAATAAATAAAATATAAATAATTAGTAGACGTAAGCCGGATGGTGAGTAAACTTCACCTAGTGTTGATGCACTGGTATAAACGTACGTTACTAGCAATCGGATAAGCTGAAGATTATTAGTACGGTCCTTACTGAGGAATTAATTGTTTAAGGAAATTTATCCCTCCCTTCACTCCCCATCAATAAGGAAAACCTCCATTGGCTTTCCGCAGCAAGAAAAGTAAGAAAAATAAAGTATGGAAACTATAAAAAAAAAAAAAAAAAAAAAAAAAAAAAAAAAAAAAAAAAAAAAAAAAAAAAAAAAAAAAAAAAAAAAAAAAAAAAAAAAAAAAAAAAAAAAAAAAACATGCACCAGGATATTTTCCAAAATTTTAAGTAGCCCAAAGACTGTTTCAAACCGAAATATGTACCTACACGCAATTTGTTATTAATTCACAACCAAGATCAAGATTTCTACTTTTTTTATTTTAACGTTATGTGAAATATATTTCTGGTTAAAAAAAAAAAAATAATTAATTGGTTATGGCTTTAGCATACTGATACTTTTTATAAAATGTATAAGCCAGGTACAAAAAAAAATAAATAAATAAAAAAACATAATTTCTATCTAAGGGAAATAAAGATATAGATAGCTTCTGATAAGAGAACTCAGCAAATTTTCGATCTAAGCAACATCAACAGAGCTAGAACGTGATACATTTATGAGTGAAAAGTCTCCACGTCAAAAAAAATAAAAAATGAATTATGAGTAATGAATACATTTTTTACACGAAATTAAATAAAATTCTCCAGCTTCAGTTTTCATTATTGTTTTATGTCTTTTATTTATAGATATAGAAAGATTTATTTTAGATCATCTACCGAAAAGGTTGGTTCGACGTATCGAAAAAAAGAACGGATGAAAGAGGATATCAATAATAATTAAATCTATTTGAACTTATTTCATTTTAGTCCAGTCAATGAGTGCTGAAATGAGGGGTGTAGAGTGCTTAAAATATGAGATCATTTTTGACTTCATAGCTTCGTTAGGTGTAGTTAAAAGGTAAACATACTAAAAGTATCCGCCCTTGAGGGGTGAGCTAACAGTGGCGGGAAGGGGAGAAGTTCCATTTTTTTGGTTTATCGATTATATCTCGAAAACGGTGGACTCTAGAAAAATATGCTACAAACCAAATTTAATGCTTATTAAATTTTCCATAAAATTAATTATATACATATTCGTCGAAATTCCAACGGTTTTCGAGATATAGAAATAGCAATAGAAATAGAAAAATAATTTTATTCTGGAACCAAGTCCCCTAAGAATAACAAATTGTATAGAAAGAAATGATATTAGTTACATCTGGTCAGAGACATGTTGAATAAATAAGATGAAAAAAAAAATAAAAAATAATAAAATAAAGAAGAATTTTTATATAACAATGACAATCTATACATGGATACTAATGTAATATATGAACAGGAAAATGAGAAGATATTCTACAAATGAAATAATAAATAGGTTATTTTGATACAATGCTAATTATATACAATATTAGAACCCAAATGTTGTATTCGGAGTGAGAAAAAATTATTTTAATTGGTAACACTGAGTGTGTTTCAGAAAGAGTTAGATATGGTTTAATCGAGAACATATATTGTTAGTAAGCGTCACCTTGGATTAGGAGGAGGTACTGGAAATAGAGGAATTTAAATGTTTTTAGAGATTTCGCTTGTCTAATATGAGAAGGGATGGAATTCCATAGGATGGTTGAGCGGAATAGGAAAGAGCGCTGGGGTGTAGTTCTATGGGAGTATATAGATCAGAAAGACGGGGGGATCTTGTGTTCAGTGACTTGATTGCAGATCTGAATTGAAGCGTATTGTAAATATAGGAAGGATGAAGGGTGCTGATAATTTGGTAAAGGAATGATCCATGGAAATATTTTCTACGGAATATGGGATAAAGCGCCTCGGTTTATCGAAGACAAATCTGGCAAAGCAGTTCATAATTAGTTCCAATCTGTCTTCGAGAACCGTCGTGAGACCACCATAAACTAGACAACCATAATCAAGGTAAGAGAATATTAGAGAGGATACTAGAAGCTTACGAGTTGTCTGGGGAAGAAGGTGACGGGATCGGTGGAATAATTTAAGTAGACCTATAGAACGGCGGGAGATTTGGGCAATCTGAGATTTCCAAGAAAGGGTCTGATCAAAAATAATTCCGAGATTTTTAACAGACGAGTTGAAAGGAATAGGATGATCATTTAAAATTAAGGGAGGATAATGCGTGTATGCACTAAGGAGGGAGCTAGATCCTATTATAATGGCCTGAGTTTTCTGTTCATTTAATTGTAATTTATTTAAGGTCGTCCAGGCACTAATTCTATTCAGGTCTTCCTGAATTTTGGCGAAAGCAGAAGGAAGCTCGGAAGGAGGAAAGGAAAGATAGATTTGGGAATCATCTGCGTAGAGGTGATAGGAACATTGCTTAATTAAATTAGGTAGGTCGTTGATGTAGGTATTAATTAAAATACGTAAAATTAAAATACGTTATTAATTACCTCACTTTTTGTTAAAAATTTGCATCAAACACCAAAAACGTATATACGAAATGTAAATTTAGTGTTCTTCAATTTTGATTCTGACGTTTTATCGGAGAAACGATTGTGGAAGGTACTAGAACCAAGATTTTGACAAAAAGTGAGGTTACATTTGTTCTTTCCCGAAAATCGCCGGTTTTCAATAACGAATATCTTGTAAACGGTTAGAATTACGACAAATTTATTAAAAATCAATTTATAGAAAATTTAATTAGCTTTTATGTTTATTTGAAACATATTTTTCTAGAGTCAACTGTTTTCGAGATATAATCGATAAACCAAAAAAATGGAACTTCTCCCCTTCCCGACACTGTTAGCTTACCCTTCAAGGGCGGAGACTTTTAGTATGTTTACCTTCTAACTACTACTCCTAACGAACCCATGAAGACAAAAACTATCGCATATTCCATTCACTCTACAAATGTGTTTATTGACTGGACTATTTACAGAAGGAGGCGAATTATTTTTTAAACCATTGCACATTTCTCCTAGTATTTTATAATAGATTGATTGCTTAACTTGCATATTCTACTGTCGAGAGTAAAAAAAAAAAAATTTTTTTGTTTCATCTTTATCAAGAAAGACCACATTTAGTCCATCCGCACATAATTTATTTTACCGTATTTACTTTAATTTCATTTTATAAGTAGTTTATTGAATTTTATTTGCTACCTATATTTTATCTAAGAATACATTTTGTTAAAATATATGTCCTTTCTTTGTAGTTAATACAAATGTATCAAGGCTTAAAAGGATGGATCGATTTCCCCATATTTCATTGTATATTTCGATATGGGATATGCGACAGTTCCATATAACATTCCTCTGACGTAACGTTCCGTTCCAAAATTGAATTTTAAAATCTATAACCCTATTCGTGGGGGGCGGAGCGGTCGCAAAACAGCCCCGGGCTTAACAGTGAGCTGCTGGATTTAGGAGGCATAAAAAATATTTCATATCCCGTCAGCGGTTCTAATCTCAAGGTGCTGGCATGATAACATCTCTCGCTCGACGGCTCTCGGATTAGGGGTGTCGTTCCAAATTTCTATCCCCGCCCCAATCCCAGAAAAAATATATAATTTTTCTTGAATATTTATCACTGTCCCTAACTATGGTATTCACATTAGAATTGCTTGTAATTTTATTTCATGCCTGTAATATTAAATTTTGTTTATATATTTTAAGTATGAATACATTTTTTTTCTTGTTGATATTAAAATTCACACCTGTCACTTATAACAAAGGTTCGTGTCTTCTTTATTTATGTGTTTTTTCTCCCTTCTTATGCCTCATGTCTTAAACCAAGAACTATTTTACTTGCGAATGTCGAATTTTTTCAGGAAAATCCGAACCGAACCTAACATTAGGTTGTTATACAGTAATGTATGTTTCAGCGAGGTTCGAGATGTCCCACATTGTTTCGTCAATCAAAATCAAAAATCGAAGTATGGAGAAGGGTAATGAGTTCAAACTTATATGTAAATGGTTCGATAACAGTTTCGGCCATAGCCATTATAAACACGATGAACAAAAATGTTCCTATGAACATGGGTCTGGAAATGCACCCATAAAAAGTTATGTCAAGATAATTTTAAACAAAACAAGTTATTTTTATTTTTTTAATTTTTTAATACTAGCGTCAATGTCGCGTTTCCAGCAACATTAGGATGCGTTTGAGTTAATGAAAAAGATAAGTTGTATATATATATTTGGAATTAAAGTAAAATGCTTATTTTTTCAAATATATTTTCATTTCAAAAGTAGACACCTATTCAGATCATACTAACATTATATTGTTGCTCAGACTATAGGCGATATTGCTCATCATCAGAGGGACGGTTTTTAATGTTCGTCTCCTTTGAGGTAGCCACGCAAATAAAACACATATACATGGCGTTTGTTCCAGATAAAATGTTGGTAACACTACTATCCAGCATTGTGAATATTTCAAAATGAACCGTGTAAATTTGATCGCTTTCAAATTTAATTTCAGATGTTTGGGGTTATAAAATTTTATTTTTTTATTGCCTTTTTCTTGTCACACATAAGATTTGCGAATTTTGTACACCCTAACTCAATGTTTGAAGCATTGTGCGTTCGTCTAGCTGGCCTTAACGCTTGAATTAGGTCACGATCACATGGACGTCATACAATTACTTTAAAGCATATAAGTTCATATCCCGCAATACAAGAAAGTATTAAATAATGTTAACTGATCCAAAACCAATATAAATAATAATAATAATAATAATAGTAATAATAAGGAGAATATAAATATTTAGGAATAGCCCAAATTCTGAAAATGAAAAAGGAATAACCAAAACGAAAAACTCCGAATCCTTTGCTCTATGGATAACAATTTAACTACTCTCAATCTTACAGAAAGGCAAGACAATATGGAACCATCAAGCCTAAAGCTGGTTGAGGAATGGAAAACGAAGCCTTTACATGAACGTTTTTACTATTCATTAAATGAGGAGTCAATCGACTTAGAAATGTCCACAAAATTGCTCGTACGTGACCATATTTTCCCGGAGACGGAAGGTTTCGTGATGGCGATGCAGGACCAAACACTACCAACTAATGTTTACCGGAGACGGATATGCGGGGAGGATATCCCTGAGGTATGTCGAGTGTGTAAGCAAAGTCCTGAGTCAGTGCAGCACTTGGCTTCGGGCTGCACTGGGTTAGCAGGATCGGAATACCTCCGCCGACATAATCATGTGGCAGGAATCCATCCACCAAGAAATTGGCAAAAAATATGGATTGATTGACAAGACGGTGCCATATTATAAATATAAGCCGAAAAATGTATTGGTAGCTGGTGGATATAGGCTGTACTGGGATCAGCAAATATTAACCGACCATCCAGTCGCTCACAATAAGAGGATATGAACAAGGGAACCGGCAAGATATTTGAAGTAGCTATACCTGTTGATGACAATGTCCATAAGACAATAATGACAAAGATTTCCAGGTATCAGAATCTGGCAGCGGGGCTGAAGGCTATATACAAGCTGGATAAAGTAAAAATTTTGCCGGTGGTAATATCTTGCAATGGACTGATTCCAAGAACTACAATAAATTCTTTTAACGAAGAAAGAATATTCCTTGGAAAATTAGAAGATGCACAAAAAGCAGTACTTTTGGACACAACAGCAATACTCAGGAAAACGCTTAACTTATAAAATTTCGGTTGGTGAAAACCCCCAAAAGAATACAATCACCACTTTATGTGCGAATAATAAAATAATAATGAAATAAAAATAAAAAAAAGTATGAAAAATATGGCCCCCTTATGGTATGTGGCTGAGTAAAATGAAACAACTTCCACCTTTCAAGCTTAATTAGGCAAAAAGCTATCGTGATTTCAGAATATGTTGGTTAGGTTTTTTCCGCGGATTTAGGGATTCTTTACGTATCCCTAATTTTAAACCGTTTGAGATACTTGAAAAAAAAAATGGTAGTTTTCTTAATCTCTATGAGGATAACCTTCTAACTGAAACTAATCAAATTATAAGGTGGTGAAGAATTTTTTTTTTATTTTAGTTTGTTGACTTGATGAGAAATGCCTCATAGGTTCTTTTTTTTTTGTTTTTTTTTTTTCTAAATAAACTACACGATTACTAGACTATTAAGCCGCTATCGCCTTGACAGGACACGATAGTTATTAATTTGCCAGTTCGATATTACCTTTCGACGGTATCAATTGAAAATTTAGAGATAGCAAGTAAAAGAGTAGTTTAGAGATAAAGTAAATAGAGATCCCTTTTAGTAACTAAGGCCCTTCGGCTTAGTGCTTGAATTAAACTCGGTCCTTTTTTTTTTTTTTTTTTTCTATGCAATAATTAACAAAAGAGATGAAGGGGTATTTCATTGAAACGTGACTTTCCTATAATCAAAGGATGGGGAGCTTGGAGCTTTAAGTCGAATCGAATTAATCGTTACTATTCTATCGATGTTCGCCCCCTCAATTTAGTCAGTAATTTTTAATACTTAAAAAAAAAAGGGATAATTGAATTCTATCCTAAAAAGAGATTTGAGTGAATATTTAATTCTTTTTATAATCAACGCGAGGAGCTTTGTCAGAGGTATTTCGTGGGATATATAATGGCCTTTGACATCTACAATACCTTTTTAAAATGAGAGATTAGTGACATAGTACAGTCATTGATGAAGAATATTATGTTCCTTTTTCTGAATTATTTTCACGTAATTTTATGACAGAAATTACGTCTCCTTATTGTAGCTCTTTTGGCGGGGGGGGGGGGGGGGAGGTATACTTTATTGGTTTATTCAAATTCATTTCCACGCAAAGCAGTTAAAATTGCACAGATTAGGTGTTTAAAGATAACTTAAAATTATAATTAAACATCCAATTTTTAATTTTTATGTACGAGTTGGTAATCCAAATAGACTAATAAATCAATCTTGCGGATGATCGATTGCATTGTCGTTTCTTAAAACTAAAGACCCATTAATCATATTTTTGCACATAATTTAAAAAACAAAACAAATGATCGAAACATTGATTTGGTTATAATTTTTATTAGACAGAAATAATTTTAATCTGGTTGGATTTTAATTTTTAACAATAAAAGTATATGACAGTTTGGTAAACCTCATTTATGCCACTCAACATTGTACATTTAAATTTTTATAATGTAAATTTTATTATTTTTAAACCTTTCTACAACTATGAAAATGATCTAGTTAAAATTTGATACAGATGGGTTCTAGTGTTCTGTACCTCCGAGGTCTAGTGTCTTTTTTTTACCAAAAACATATTATTACGTATTCTTATTTACTTTTTCCCCCTTTATACAGAGGTATATAATACTATGTCCTAGACAAATTATTGTAAGATAAATTATATTAGAATGTTTTTTAATTTTTTTTTTTTTTTTTTTTTTTTTTTTTTTTTTTTTTTTTTTTTTTTTTTTTTTTTTTTGGGGGGGGAGGGCATAACGTCCTTATGTTCTCCAATTAGGACAGGAAGGACAGATTACCAGCTTATTCTAGCCTGGATGGGAAAGTCAAGATTTATTTCGTACACATAAGTATAATAAATAGTTCAGGAAAGGAAATCTTTTTTTCTTCAAACTGCTCCTCAGTAAAGTTACGGAAATATGACTTAGTGTTCTATACCTCCGAGATACAGAGTTTTACTATTGCTAACTCTTTTGCAAAGTGGTACTAACAGTATAATTGTGGATTTTCAAACCTCTAGGATCCACGTGTTTCACAACATATTTAAATCTATTTTATAAGCTCAATGAAATATAATTAAATATAATTATCAATTTCAAGGTGTACATAACACCGAACCTTTGTAAACCTTTGCAGAATAGCGCTCACCACTTATCGGTCAATTTTCAAACTTCACTGTTATCCACATATCATCTCTTTCTTAATAGAAAATTCGTTAAAAACCTGTAAATTTTATTATTGCTAAACCTTCCTAGAATTATAAAGATGTGGTCAAAATTTGGTACAGATTGATTCAGTAGTTTTCGTGGTTCAATGATCACAAACGAAAAATGGCTTGTCCTTTTATATTGTAGTACAGACAAGAATATATTTTTACGGGTTTATTTAGCCATTATTGTAAATTACTGAAAAAAATTTAAAGAGAAAAATATTGTTCAAAATCTCTGTATAAATATTCCTGTACCACTAACAACCCATGAAGGGTTTTGGGTTCCGTACTTAGGTAAGAAAGTACTGTTATAGATTAACAATATAGATGTGTTCTATGTTTATATAGAGTCCAGGTTAGTGAGAGTACGTACGTCTACTAAATTATTCAAAGTATTACATAGATAAGAGTTGTTCCTTCTTTTTATCGTTTCACTAGTTTTTCCTATTCAATTTGAACAAAAGGTAGTTTAACCTCACGACAGTCAAACGTTTTCGTTTCGTGATAAGACCAAACTGCTGCCATTACCGGATCGCTGTGGAAATGTTTATCGTATTCACTTTAATTAATGAACTGGAGAGAATTTTCCGAACAAATGACAGCTTTTATCTTTTGAACCGGGCGGAGTAAAAGGAAACCTTACATGCCGGAAATTACCCGGGACTAAGAAGCCGGTGGAAAGCGATTGCTTCCAATGAAAAACGTTTCAGTGTATTCAAGATCCCCTCCCCCCTCCCTCCATACCCTCCCCCCTCTACTTTCACCAATCGCCCTGCTTTGCCTCCTTTTTTCTCGTTTCGCATATTCAATAATTTCTGTTTCCTGCTTCCGAAGAGCGTCGGGAAAATGCCTAAAGGATATCCCTTTCAATACTGTTTTATTTACTCACTTGAGTACTTAAAGTTTCTTACTTTAACTTTGATTTTAGTCTCAATTTCATTGGTAGCAATTTTACGTTTAACCCTCGACTGGGCGTGCCTACTGAAGTCACTTATCCGAACGCGTGGTCGAATTTGTCAACCACTACAGTTTTCTTTACCTTCTGAGAATATATTCATATATATATATATATATATATATATATATATATATATATATATATATATATATATATATATATATATGTGTGTGTGTGTGTGTGTGTGTGTGTGTGTGTGTGTGTGTGTTCTATATAGAATATAGAACATATTCCTGATCTAAACTATTATTTATTAAGTTCGATTCTTATTGTTTTAAGTTGTAATGGGAGTAATAGAACCTAAAAGTAATAATTAATTTTTTTTAATTACTATTTTTTTATATTTACAACTGTATACATTTATATAAAATAAGTAAATTTGAGGAAATTATTACAACGACTTGTCAATAACAAGTAAAGAACCACTCACTAGTAGCACTTCAATAAAAAATTCTATATAAGAAGTTCTCTCGGCCGTCTTCTTTTCTGATACCTCGGTGGATTATCGGGAATAGAATGGAAAGCAAGTTAAAATACTAGTAGATTAGAATGGTTATGTAGCTTACTATGAAAGGATAGGTACCTGGTCTGGGCTAAATCAGTAACTTATGGAACATTAAGGTCTGTATGGATAAGTTTATTTGCGACAAAGTAAGGGGCATTAAGGAGTTTTCGAAGGATTTTGGATTGTAAGGATACGAGATGAATTAGACGGTTTGGTGTAGCCACAAAGCTCCTTATGTCCAAACAGATCTGATAACTGTCATGTAAATGAGCCTTTTGTAATTAAACGGTAGGTTCAAACGTCTTTCCTCAGTTTATAAAGTTTATTATTATTTTTTTTAATTTAAACATTTGGTGAATTTCATCTTAGTTCACGTGGTATAATTCTTTTCATAGATAAATTTATTTTCAGAACCAGCTTCCTGTTCGGTTCCATTATTATGCTCCTGGTCAGAATTGATTATATTTTCATTTTTGCACTTAAAAAAATCAGACTCCGTGGATTTGATAGTGCATTTTCTAGCTTTTGTTTCCTCGAAAGATTTTCTTTAAGCTATGGTAAAATTCTGGTCTTCAGTTTTAATAAAAAGTGAGTAATCAAAATATAGAAGTGCGAAATTTATAAGTAGAAAACAAAAGAAATATTTACATGATATTTTTAGTTATATATTTAGTCCATGGTTGACTTTGCTACCTAAGCTTGGTTTTAGATATTCAATTACGTAAACGTTACAAGTGAATTTGAAACGGCACTAATGAGGCAAGGGAGATTCGGGGAAAGGGTACGAGTAACTGGAAGCAAGTGGGAACGAGTCCGGGAAAACTGGAGTGGAAAACATACGGCGGGTTAGCGAAATCAACCAGCGCTTTCAAACTAGGATTGATGTAAAGAAATTTTTTTTAAATTTTTAAATAATTTTTGTTTTATAACATTTGTCGCTAGGCCTATCATTTAAGAGCTTTATTGGTTTGAATGGAAAGAGTCGCGTTGGAAACCCATATTTTCTCTCAACTTTTTTTATTTCGAATATTCATTGATTATTAATTTAACTTTATTAGAAGTTCAAGTTATTTGACCCTTTTATTTTTAAAATTAAAATTGAAAAAAAAACAAACAAAAAAAACAATAGATTATAGATACACATATCCCATCTACTAATTTTCCCAGTAAGGAATTACCTTCTTCCTTGCTGGGAAAAACAATAGATAGGATTTTTTATCTTTCCTCTGACTGCACCCCTGATCATCCTCACCATATGTTTATTTATCTCTAGATTGTACACAAATTCTCTCTTTTTTTTTTTCAAAAAAACTTACAATTTTCCTTATTATAATTATTACCTATTTTGGAAAATTTTAGTGTCTAAAATAAACTCATTTTAATAAATTATGTAATAATACAAATCGGTTCATTATTTAATATTGCATGCCGTTCTGGAGTCATTATTTTGTCATATATTGATAAGACCTGTATTTTTTATTTTTATTTTTTTCGCAAGGCTAATATATTCCGTAATATCTTCTAATCACAAAAATGATAGTAAATTGCAAAATTTGATGAAACCTTGGGTTCTGGTATGACAGCGTGATACCTCCATCTACCTTTGCTCTGGCCACTTCAGTTAATTGCAACATCATATTTTCCAGATAATGCATGGGATCCTATTGATTAATTTAATACAACCATGTAACCATAATAATAATAAAACCTTATTTACAACTTTACATGATAAACAAAAATTAAATTTGAGGAAAATTATTACAATGACGTGTATATAACAATGGAGTTTAAAATTCATTCTAGAATTAGCAACAAACAACTTTTCTTATTAATTCTTTAAAATTTCTAGGGGATCTGGGATACTAATAACGCAATGGCTTAACGGTTTGCGGGTCAAGCATAGAACTGGCCCTTGAAAATGTATTTTATTTACATTTTTTTTCTATATTCTTGTTTATGTTTATTAAACAAACCATGTTTGCTAAAAAAATATACTTTAAAAACAAATTATGTTTAAAATTTTAAATGAATAGTATTTTTTATTTGTATTATTTAATGTATCTTATTTGATTAAGGCAGCGTTGCTAAAAAATATAAAATTCTAAAAACTACGGATTTATAAAAGTTATAAAAGATATAAATTAAATATAAATATTCCAATAATAAATACTTAGACTAATCACGAAATCACCTTAGTACATTTCAAACTTCACTCTGATTTACAAGTACCCACAGTAAAGGAACATATACCTAACCTTAGTAGACGATTTCACGACAGACTTCATAGAATTGTATGGTTTAGTGGAACTGCAAAGCTCAAATCCGTACGTCCAAAGTGGCCTAATTACTACAGTCAAGTAAATTAATCTATTGTAATTAATCGGAAAGTTTTAACGTTTTTTAAGATGTTGAGAAGAATTCGAAAACACAGTCGTTTTATTCTAGTATGTTACAATAGCATAAATAAAAATAAAAAGAAAGATACAAATTAAAATAATAATAAAAATAAAGTCTTAATTTATAATAAAATTAATGATTAAATTTAAAAAAAAAAAACACTCACTCATACATATTCATACTCAGACTGAGGAACCCCAGCTTCCCCTCCCCACGATGTGATGGATTAGGAAGGGCTCCAAGAGATCCCTAGGAGATTCTACCTGGATGTAGACAGAGAGAGAGAGAGAGAGAGAGAGAGAGAGAGAGAGAGAGAGAGAGAGAGAGAGAGAGAGAGAGAGAGAGAGTGAGAGAAAAAACTAAAAATAAAATAAAATTAATCTTAAGGGAAGGTGTATAAATGTATACAACAGAAAGCCAAATAGCTAACATATTCTCCTGCCCATTTTACATCTAATTCTATTTATTTAAGTGTCTTGGTGATCCGAACGGGATCTGTTTCTATCTAGTACGAGTTAGCTAAACTCGACTGTAATGATAAAAAAAAAAATAATAATAAGACTAAATTCCTTCATTTTATTAATTATTGAGTTGTAATTTATACTATTATACAAAGTATGCGGATAACTTATTAATATTAATTTCATTATAAAAAAATATTTAAAGATGTGGTGCGGCATGTGGATCGTATTGAAATTTGAAAATCGGTATGTGGTTAGCACCATTCCGCAATAGACTTTACAATGGTAAAACTACTGAACCCGCCCTAAAACTACACCATTTTCATAACTCTAGGAAGGTAAATGAAATTTACAATACAAATTTAAATTTACAATGTTGAGTGGCAGAAACGATATTTGCCATACCGTCATTATAAATTAAAATCTGACCAGATTAAATCGATAAAATTATTTCTGCGGAATAAAAATGATTTTATTTGCTTTTTGATATTACGTGTAATCCCAGTTAAATTTGAAAATGTATGGCTAGCACCATTTTGCAGTTAAAGTTTACAATGATTAGCATACATATTTTAACTACGTCTTCCTAACTTTAATAGTTGTTGGAAGGTTTAAGGATATTAAAAGTTTAAATATACAATATTGAGTGCCAGAAACGAGGTTTTCTCACTGCCATATACTTTTATGGTTAAAAAATTAAAATCCTTGTAGATAAAATGAATAAAACTACTGAATTGGAAAATCAAAATATTAATTATTTGCTTTTTGTTTTAACGCGTGCAAAAATATGGTTCGTGGGCTTTTAGTTTTTAGCACTGATAATAAAGTCCATCGGCAGGAGTTTCTTAATAGTTTTTCTCTATCTGAATTACCAAGTCGTAAATTAATATTAAAAAATGGGCGAACAATTATGTTTTTAAGGAATCTTTAAATGCCGTGACTATGTTTATACAAATGTTTAAATTTTATGGTTTAAAACCAGTATAGCTATAAGCTATTACAACCGCGGATCTACAGAAGTTTTGTATTTCCATTTAAGCAATAAAATGGAAGGATAAACGTTTTTCCCGGGGGAGAATCTTGGGAGGCCGCTTTGTCAGATAGAGTGATGGGAATACCCCGGGCGAAAAACCGACTGGGGAACGGTCCTTGGGGAACTCCTGCCAGTTTCCTAGCAACGGTGGCACTTACCTGCACTGTCAACCTCAGCTTGAAATGTGCTTTCATTGCAGGATGATTTGATTAGTGGCGGACATTTTAGGAGGTCTAGTTGGCTGTCAGTTGTCAGTTTGTGGAATAGGCATTTGACAAAATGAATAGGCATTAATATGGTCAGCAATAGTATGCGGTTGCAATTTAATACTATCACATATACACAAACACAGATGTATATTTATATGTATGTATGCATATAATTTATTATTATTATTTTTTTTTTTTATATTTCCATTTCCATGGTCACCCTATGAAAAATAAAGTGAATAGTAGAGGAAGGTGCTGTACCTGTGGACAATTTTCACTTATAAATTTTTCTAACTTTCGGTGCTTTATTTATCTGAGTGGTTATTGTACCACTAGATAAGAAATTTAAGGGGCTATCGAACCCTGGTATCTTTATTTTAAAAAGTAATTTTGTTTTTACAGAAAATAATGTTTTGAAACTTACTGATTAGTGTCCATAGGTACCTTCCCCCTTTGTACCTGTGGACACTAGTGGTTGTACCAATGGACATTCATTTCTTCATAGGTTTATAGGGATAATTGAAATGATATTTAGAGAAACACATTAGCAATATTTTTTTATAAAATGTACTGAACAAAATAGAATATTTAAACAAGAAAAGTCGACTTGAATATTATACTAGAAGGCCGATTAGAAAGGTGACAACAATAAATTTAGCTTATGAAAGTAAATAGAAACTTAACTTATTTTTAAAACTTTTAACAAAAATAAATCTTTTATATGCCTACAATTATTATTAACGAGTGTCACAGACATTTTTTTTATGGAAAAAATCCAATCATTAGAGATTGTACCCATGAAAAGATGTAGGAAAATGTAATTGTTTACATAATCTCCCAGTGCCAGTTGTAAAAGATGGCGGTGGTAATTTTCTTTTGATATTTCAATTTCATAATCAGTAGCGATGTCCGGAAGAATAAATTTTGGGGTTCTATCATTTGATGAAATTTTCTTCAAGTAGCAAATGTTGAACGTGAACGAGTCTACTTTTTCTTTGATCAAAGCTATAAAATGCTTTACAAAACAAAACATAGCTACCAATATATATTTCTTCAACTTCAATTTCTTTACCTTGTTCATAATCATTTACCAATTCATACAAAAAATTACAATCTTCGCTTGATGGATCGGCAAGATCAAATTAGTGGAATCTATTATATCTATCTACTATCTGTACTAGTTGAATAGTTTGTTATAAATAGTGAGTGGCGAGTTTTCATCTTTAAAAAAAAAGGTTATACGAATTAGTAGGTATCCAACTTTAGACATTTTATATCACGCAGAATGCCTACAAACTTTTCCGCAGTATTTATAATTGAAATAATGAATTAATAAACTAAAAGAAAAATCTGTTGTACCCGTGATACTTAAACTATCTGTCCACAGGGTCAGCTGGCAATGGTGTCCACAGGTACAACTGATAGCCATGTTGTGGGGAAAGCTCTGTTTCACAATACCCGTAATTGATAACTGATATGAAACCAAATGAAGTTATGATATATTTATCGGACAACCCAATGGAATATTACTGCCTAGAAAATTTCTATGTGTAGTTCTTATAAACTTTAAAATCACTGGTTGGATTGGTCAGGATTCGGAAGAAAAAAACTTAAAAATAATAATTTCTACTAAACTGTTAAAATTTTTGAAGTGGGGTGGAGTTAACGAACAAATTGATTTTTTATTCATGTATGAGGTCTATTTTTCAATCGATGTAGCAAATTCCACCAAATTTCTCTTGTATTTTTTATATAGTTTTGTTTCCGGAGAAGTCCATGTTTCCCAATTCATCAGTAGTTTCATTATTAGTAAATATCTGCTATGGAGTCGTATAGTAAATGTTTTAATGTCTGTGGAATCCGTCTGTCAGATTCACATATATCTGTATTATTCAAGTGAAATTGTTTCAAGTAGTCAATGTTCTAAACATATTTCAGCAACTACCTCAACTAACTGTACATAACTGTATTTCGTCTAGTTTACGGTATTATTAATTTTAACGGTAAAAAATTAATTTAAATACTTAAGTATAAAAAATACACATTTTTTTTATATGAATATGTCTTTTGCCTAGAGATCTTTAGTTTTCTTGTGTAACGTTATTTCTTCCCACGAAATGTGTAACGTTTTTTATCCTCAACCTGTGTAAACAATTTTTCACACTAAAAAATGTAACTTTTGAAAATCGTTTTTTGTTTTCGGGAATCGAGAATCGATTTTTCGGTACCTGCATCCGTACCAAGAATCAAAAATTTTTGGTACCGATACTTCACTAGTATATATATGTGCATGAATATAGAATGCGAGACTAGAAATAGGAACTAGACATAACAGGTAATAATTATTGAAATTATAGTCATTGCATTAAAAAAAATTTCTATTTTCGTTGCCAGTTTAGATGTGTGACTATCCTGAACAACTAAAATCTTTCACCTGATTTACATTCTCAAAAAATATTAATCCTCCCTGGTTTATGTACAATCAAAGACGTAAAATTTTAAATATTTACTTTTTTTTTTGTTTTTTTTTTATATTTACTTAGATCCTCTTGAACATTTAAACTATGATAAAATGGACATTTCTATGAAGTATCCACATTCCTAATGTTAACTTTTCTACTCTAAGAGAGAGCTCATTGACCTAATATAAAAACTTCAATTTAAAAATTTAAATAGCACAACTAAACAACCGTCATCGAACTAATTACTAATACTTTAAAATGCTCAGTAGAGATATCCGAAATGTAAATGACTTGGGAAAACATTCTGCCTGAATTAGTCTCTAGAAAAAAAAAAGAGGGATAAGGAAAAGTCTTGAAACATTAATGTTGTTGGCGTTCCTTCTGAATTCTTCTGTAAGACTGAAAAGCAATCTCATTCCACAGCAAAAACGATTATGAGTTTCTTGGAATTCGAATATGAAAAAAAAAAAAACTTCAATAACTGGTTTCTTTTTTTATTTTTTATCTTCACACTTCTGAACAATTTTAATCTCGGATAAGGATAATCGCAGAGGGTTGTGAAATACCTCGGTTCAAAATGTGAAACCTTATGCAGTATTTAAGGTATGGCATTTCTCGTGGTGTTAGGTTCGTCACGGTATAAACCAGATTATGCTCTATTATTTAATTCATTCTACTGGCAAAAATGTATAGTAGTTTAGAATATTATTAAATCCTAAATAATAAATTAATAAATTCTAAATAATAAAAAGAAAAAATTAATTAAATATAAATAAGTTGTTATGTTATTGACTAAACCTCAAGAACCTTATTAAACATCTAATTGTAACATTCAAGAAAAAATATATATATATTTATATTTATTGATAAAAATGTTGTATTGAAGTATGTTATGAAGCATTATCTTTTCAATGATATTTTCCCGCATACCAAATATTTTTAGCTTGGATAAAGTTATACTAATTAAGCATATTTGGATATACAATTTCTAATTTTAATGCATGAGTTGATAATCCAGATGGGCAGAGACTATTAGAAACTCTTGCGGATAATGGACTGCTTTATTATCATTAACGTAAGGGCCATAAATCATATTTTTACACACAATGTCAAAAACCGAAAGATCGACATTTTTATTCATATCATTAGGTTTGATTTTAGTCTCTAATAATAAAAGTATATGAAAGTGTAGCAAACCTCTGCAACTCAAGATAAAAATTTTTAATATTGTAAATTTGGTTATTTCTAAACCTTCTTAGAACTATGAAAAGGATGTAGTTAAAATTTAGTACATATGGGTTCCGTAGTATAACCATTATAAAAATTGTTGCGGAATAGTACTAACCGAATATCGGTTGATTTTCAAACTTGTGTAGCAAACATCGTTTCTGACACTAAACATTGTGAATTTAAATTTGTATTGTCAATTTTATTGACTTTCCTAGAGTTATGAAAATAGTGTAGTTTTAGGGCGGTTTTAGCAGTTGTAAACTCTATTGCGGAATGGTGCTAACCACGTTTCGATTTTACGATTTCAATAGGTTCTATATGTCCCGCTACAAATTTAAATCTTTTTTAATAATTCAATTGAATATAAGTAAATTTGAATATAAATTACAAGCTAAACATAACAATGTGTACCTTTGTAACTACTCATATCGAATGGGGCTCGCCACCTATCGGTCAATTTTTAAAGTTCATTGCTATTCACATATTATCGCTTTTTTAATAAAAAATAAATTGAAAATCTATACATTTTATTACTGCTTAACTTTTCTGGAACTATAAGGACGATTTTGTTATTCGTTCGGTTGTTTTCGTGGTCAGTGATCACAAACGAAAAATAGCTTTTTTTAAATTTTTATAACGCCTACATTGCAGCACTTAAATCAGACCATATGCACCTAAGTCTTCTGAGATTAGGCTTTCAGCTTCCTCTTGTACTCCCAGAAATGTTTCCTTCTTTCTGACCTAGCTGCCCTTTGTTCGTATTGTCTCCGTTCAAATGTTTTGAGTTGTAAGTCTTATGACTCTGTCCTTCAGTCTTCTTCTCTTTTCTGTTTTTGATTTGTTGTATTGTTATTTTTAACTCTTCTAAATCATCCTGAACTTCTTTGAACCGATTGTTTTTAGTTTTATTCTTCCAAAAGTAGTCAAATAGTTGTTTCAATAGCCTGGCTTCAGTTAATATTGATAAGTGGCTGAAAAAGGCAATTTTTCTTTTCCTCATTGTGTCTACTATTGACTCACTTTTCTGATAGACCACTATCATAGTATATATAATTTAATAAATAGATGGGAACTAATTTTTCATTAAGAACCATACATAATATTTATTGATAAAGATACCACACCGGTAATATCTTAAAAGTAGGTACTTGATCCTTAACGTGCTAGGAGTAACAGTTGAAGATATAAAGTTAAACCGAAGTCAAGGTTCTTCAAGAGTATTTGTCATTTATATTTTTTCTTAAATTTTAATTATTTTTCATTTTTGTGTGTACTTAATACTAAAAAATACTCGTTTTGATTATTTTGGTCAATTTATAAATCATTTTATAAATATCATTATCAGACGCAGTGTTCTCTTTTTTTCTTTTTAGCACCACTAGTGGAGATGGGATCCTTGGATTAGTTCCCCCTATCTGCCGGCCACCGGATCTGCCCGGACGACTGCCTGACTTACCGCTGATAACGTGTGGATTAGGGGACTTTGTAGGAAACAAGGGAACTTTGTTAGTTCTTGTTTAGGAAATCTAACCTTCCGGCCTGTTTATTACCCTTGTCTGTACTTTCTCCAAGTTCTCCTGGACAGGGGCTGTAGCGGCCCAAGTCGAAACCACGGATTACTTGGCTCTCCTTGCAAAGTCTTATCCCTAATTTCCTTAAGCAGTTCTATGGTTTGTTATTTGTGTTATTTTCGGTGTATGTGTCTATGAAAATATATATATAATATATATATATATATATATATATATATATATATATATATATATATATATATATATATTTTAAGATGAAATACCGGTCTTGTAGGTATGAAATACTACAGTAAATGCTGGAGAACTGTGAATTTTTATTTTTTTAAATATTTTTTAAGTAGGTAAAATAACCTGAACAAATTAGCAGGGCGGTTCCTATTATTAACACCATTCATAGGAATTATTTAATTTGCTGCACTTAATTTTTTTTTTCTTTCACTCTCAGAGAGCACATCACTAAAACAATAGTTGTTTTCTGGTATTCTTTTGTACAGAATTTCATAGAATAGAATAGAACCTGTAGCACTACAACCCATGAAGGGTCTTGGGTTCGGTACTTAGGTAAGGATGTACTGTTACTAGGCCAACGGTTGTGAAAGGAGTTGATTTGGCCAGAATTCGCGCACAACTGCCAGGTTTTTTCCCCACATAAGGAGCTTTCTCCATCGCCTTAAACTAAAAAACCTTAAACTTGATTATAAAATTTACCTAATTTCAATTAAAAATGAATCATAGGGCTCACATTGAAGCAGTCTCTGGACCTCGAAATAGATCCACTCAGAAAAATAAATTATTTTAAAATGAAACCACTCCGTTGGACACCGGTCAGTTTGCAAAAGACAAAAAAAAAATATTACATAAACAAAAATCTTGAGCTACATACACTGACGGCTATTAAGCTGTAAAAGAAGCGCCGCGAACATTGCCGATGTCACCCGAATATAAACGGAAGCAATGATCTGCTTAGCCTATTAGTCGCCCAAAGTCATAGTCGCGCCATCTCAAATTAATAGTTGTCAACGCAAATTGACTTATCCTATGATTGTGAGTTAAGAGATTATGAGTGGGCCGACTTTATTCTACCGTGTAAAAGGGATCTAAAAGTAAATCTCTAGGGACGCGTAGAGAGATATTCTCTTAAGTGTAAAAACACCTAAAGGGTGTACCTAAAGATGTCCTCGGAACTTTTTGATAAAGAACGTTTATCAGAGAGCTATCAGTGGATAAGAAATAGTTAAAACTGCTATCATTAAAGACGTAATACTTTAATGTTACTTGATACGTTTTTGATCTACAATGTTGTCTATTTCTATAAATACCCATTCTCAGTTATTTATTGCTCTGCTCATCAAACGCTTCCTGTATTATAATAAATTACGCATTACAACTAGCTTCGCCGAGTCGATTATAACATAGCCGCAGAACCCCTTCATCAAACGAAGGGATGGGGGTGGATGTGGAAGCAGGAGGCAGAGACAAAGGCTGTTACAGTTAATATTTCACCTGCCCATACGCTCTACTGCACTACAAAGTCTGTTAGCCCCTAACGAATCATAATGATCTCTATTCCCCCTCGTTATAATTTAATGATGGCAAGGGGGCCTTTGCCCAACTCATTCCGAGCTGAAGTTACTTTACCCAAAAAAAAAAAATAGTAAAAAAAAAAAAAGTTGAAAAGAGTGAAATAACGCGCATACTCTCCTATTGCCCATAACAGATTACGGTATATTCCACGCAGTATCCATCAGCTTTCTGTTTCCTCCGTATTGCTTCCTCACCTCGAATAATGATGCTTAGTATACAAAATAAGTTGGATAACCTAGTAAACTCGAAATGATCCCTTTAAATTTCTTTATTAGATTCATTTTTAGTTACTTCAGACAATATCTCAAGTTGCCAGGGTAAACTAGACAGTTCTTGGCACCTAAGGCAGTTATTGACACCCCTATCTTAAAAATTAGAAAAAAATATTCAGCCAAAAAAAAAAAATCATAAAATCCCTTTTAAATCCTACAACCCAACTATGTAAAATTACTTTCAATTCTGTACGGAATTTAAAAGATATCCATAGTGTGTCAATAACTGATTTTGCCTTATTTTCTGTCACTATCTTGTAAAATATATTCCAGGAATAATGTTTGGTCTTCAAACTGTCTTGCTTGGTTTAAAGTAGAGTAATAAGGGAAAAATGACTTCGAATTTCTATTATTTCTATAATTATAGTATGAATTTTTTTCGAATATTTCATCAAGAGTATCTATAACTATCGGATTTATTCCACTAACTACAGAACCTCACTATTCCGACCTCTAAGGGACCAAGGCATAGGTAGGAACCGCCAAAAGGTCAGATTAGCCAGAGATTTTAATAAAACACATGTTTTTCGTACTTAAAAGTGTATTAAAATAATAATAAAAATTATATGGGTGACTTCAATATTTCGGAACAATCCCAATAAAAAAAATGTTCACTAAATAAAACATGTAAATTTATTTATTGATTTTTTTCACAAATTGTTTCTCTAAGGTGTGCGAAGTAAGTCTGTGAAGTGGACATACGTAATCTGCAATATTTCTAGATGTATTAAATAAATAATAATTATTAAAATCTAGGGAGTAGGAAAACATCATATTTATTACATTTAAGAAAAGAAAAGCGAAATTAATGAGGTATGTATGTTATAAACTTGGGGTGCATACATGAATTACATTTTCAGCCTTTAAGGTACGTACTGTCACATCTACTTTAAAAACTTTAAACTAAAATTTAAAAATATTAAAATAATATAAAATTGCACTTAATTACGACAGTTCAATTAACTTTTAAACAATAAAACCTAAATAGATTGTAAATGATAAATAAGCTACGAAATAAAGACTATCACATTAGGTATAAAATAAAATACGAGTATATTAAAAACATTATTTTGATAAAAACAATGTTCCTTGAACTATCATTATAACTAAGTAGGTAGGTATAACGTTTAAACATTAAATAAAAAAATTTAGGCTGTACGTTTAAAAATTAAAAAATTAAAAAGCAGCAATAACTGAATACGTTGGTTCCTCTTGGGCTGATGTTGATGGTCCGGCTGTCCTGGATGTCTAGAAATTTCCCACATTTCATGGTATGAGAGGGAGAAATCAAGGACTTTATTTATATAAAAGCAGCTAAACGCTAAAGCAATTTAAGTTAAAATATAACACGATATCCTCACTCAGTTGGAGGGAGTGGATTGCAGGGAGTGAGTTGTAGGGAGTGAGTTCTAACCAAAAAAACGTTGGTATTACGTTATACACGTGGCCTATTTAAAAAGTAAAACATGGTATCGATTAGTTTTTCAGGAGTGCTTTGAATTTATCTTGAATCTCAAAAAAAATATCCTGTTGTCGATGGGTTGCTACACCTTAGGGAGTGAGGATGAATTAAAATACGGTACTTACCGAGCAGAGTCAATGCACCTCCACTTGTCTACCAACGAACTCAGCGTCTTGAAACAGATGGCAGTAGACAGGTCTACCAGAAATTGTGGTTGCCCAATACAAAACACCCCTCAAATTTTCCTTTTAGAGAGCGATGGAGGGATTTTCAAAAATAATTTAGGGAGTGAATTAGAGGGTTGTGGCACTTCTTCGTGTTAATGTATATGGTGTTAAGAAGGCTAAATATCAATCACAAAATTATTTTTGGATAAAAAATAAAAAAAAATACCCCTTCATATTTTCAAACTAGAAAATAAGCGTAAGAGAAGACCTTAAATATTTTCGAAATACAAGCATTTTCAAGTTGTAAAAACCTCGGGAGTGAGTAAATGCTATACATAAACGTCAATTACTCCGGTTATACATGTACATATATCATTATTGTTGGTAGTCCATAATGGTATAATGGGTACTTGGCCATGTAAACTAAAATTTAAATTTTATGTTCAGTACAATTTTCAAAATACCTTTGTGACAGATTGTACCGAAATTTTGAAATCACCCATATATTTACATTTAAAAAAAACAAGAATAAAGGAAATAAAAACGTACGTTATATGCACCAATATAATAATTTGTTTACATAGACATGTCTTAGTTTGCTATTTGCATACAGAAGAATTTGGCGTAGTAGCCCTATACTTTGTTACTTTTGTAGAAACCTAACTCACCTTTAAAATCGTTCGTAATAAAGCATGCTCTCAAAACTCGTTTTTAAGGACGCAAAACCGAAAATAATTCACAATTTTCGCAACTTTTTGAGAGAATTACGAAAATTTGAAAGCTTATTCCATAGTATCCGTTTAAACTACAGTGCTTACTTTCTGCTCAAATTACAGAAGACTTAGTTCAGTTTAGTTTAATTGGAATATTAATATTAAAAGGTTTTCTTTACGAACGATCTGTGCAACAGATATTTTGGTAAAAGAAAGTCAAAACTTTTGACGCTACTAATTAGCGAGCGGCAGTGCTCCATATTCCAAAATTTGGATTTTATAAAATTTAATAAATTTAATTTAGGTTAAACAGCAAAGATATTAATTTATTATATTTTATTGAACCCAAAGCCACTGAAGATACTATTTTCAGATCTAATGTTATTTAACAGCCGAAGGACATTTTTAGCCTTTTCTTTCAAATATTTAATTTTAATCCTTTTTAAAATTGATTAAATCTTTTCATTTTATAAAATGATCCTCATCTTACCGTTTAATCCTTTATGAGGGCATTGAAGGATACTGTTTCAAATGTGTCCGGCCTTTATTTTATTTTTAAATTAATATATTTATTACTCATTGTAGCCGGTAACGGTATAGAAATCTTTTTTTAATTCTTAATAAAAGAGTCAAACAACAAATCGCATACCTTATTAAATAAAAAAAAACTCAATTTCTCCCAGGCTGGAAAAACAATAGACCATGGATATGTTTACCTTTATCTACTGCTTTTCCCAATTAACACTATAGAATTAAAATAATCAAATCATTTAAATTAATAATTAAATTAGCAATCAATAATGTTTTTTAATAAACTATATTAGGAGAAAATATATGTTTTTAACGTAATTTTTTTTTTTTATTCAAACCGATATAGCCATTGGATTAATATAGCCTAGCAATAATTGTTATAAAAAAAAATATGTTTCATCAAAATTTCTTTTAAGGAGACTTCCCGTCATTTTTTACATTTGTCCCAATTCAAACGTACAAAAAAAATTTAGGAAATATAGGAATGGATGGGGCCAACATATTAAGAAGAAACGGATTTCATTAAATATAAGACTGAAACTGATTTATTCACTTTTCGGGAAAAAATCAAAATTACATATAAGATAAAAATAATTGACCTACACACGTTTACTAAAACCAAATTCATGGAACTGCTTAACAGACACACGTAAAAAGATTACAAACTTTTCAATCCAATACATTAAGACTTATAACACAAGCACCTTAGTACGTTAACAATAAAACTCTACACACTGACATACAAATACCAACAGTCATTGAACACATACGGACACACTACAGACCGTTCCATGAAAAATTAAAGGGGCACCCAAACAACCTCATCGATAGTATGGCCACCTCTCTCATGCTGGAGAATAACAGGAGGAGACTAAAAAGAAACTGGATGAGAGACCTACTTACATAAAAGTAAACCAAAGACATGAAAGAGATGCCACTATACCTCCTCATGCTTAATATGCCAATTTTTAATTTATAATCTGATTTCAGCACATCTGCTGATTGTCAATAATGTTATTGACAGGTGTGGATTTTGAAATAAATTACGATATTAAGACATTGAAAAAATACAAGCCAAGCAACACTCGAGGAAATATTCTAGATTCTGGTAAAGACAGTTGTATGGCAAAATAACATAAATTTTGATTGTCAATAGATGTTATTTTGTTACAATAATTTAAAAAAATTTCTGAACTTCCAATTGTACACCATGTTTATTAAATATTAGTTAAGTTATTTCTCTAAATCGATAGCCAGGTATCCGAACATAAAAAATGTATGAGCTAATAACAACCTAAATGTATGAACCCCGCGAAGTCAGAAAGTATTTTTTTCGTATCCTACCCCGACCATCACGTAGCACTTTGATATAGGGCCTCAGTTACTTGGAATATGGAATTGAAGCAAGTGAGTTCCTTGAATTAAACAGTAACCCTTGCCCTAACTGGCAACTTCTACCTTTTCCTACCATCTAATATTAATAACTGAAAACGTATCGGCAAAAACGAACTCCACGAGAGAGGAACCAAAAAAAAATATTTAGCTTTGAGAGAGTAAATATCGAATTCACGGTTCAGATGATTGAAGGTCCACACTTAAGTGGATAATCTTTTCCAATTCAAAACGATGGATTAGTGAATTATATCTTGAACATAAATGTAAATATAAATACACCAAAAATACAACTTTGATTTTTATAAAAATGAAAATCGTATGAATGAATATTCTTTGAAGAAGAAGAAGAAAATGAACTTTATTCTGGGACTACTTGTCCCCGTATGATTACAGTACATAGAACAATCGTCTGGCTATGATAATTAATTATAATAAATAATAATAATATATAATAATAAAAATTGATTAATAATTAAATTATGAGTTACAAAATAACTGAGACATCTTGTAAAAGGATACATCTTATGTATACTATTATAATGTATATTACATAAATATTCATGTTTTACATTAGCATGGAAGATTGAAAATTGAGGAGGTAAAGAAATAAATAATGTTTAAAGGAAATAAGAGTGGAGCTTTTTCGAATTAAGATGGGCAATGAATTCCATAAAGAGGAAGCACGGATAATAAAGGGTTTCTCGAAGGATGCAGTTCGATGCGCCGCAGTGTACAGGTTGATGGGTTGGGTTCTAGTATTTAAGAGGTGGACGGAGGAGCGCAGAGTAAGGAGGTCATGGATATAGGTTGGTTTTGGTTTTCAAGGTTTGAAATATGAGTGCACCTAGGAAGTATTGACGTCGGAAACTGGGGTAAAACCACCCAATTTCAGAATACTTTTGAGATATGTGAGAACGTCTGGAGATCCCGAAAATAAATCTAATAAAACAGTTCATCACTCTTTTACATCTCATCTCGAGCTCAATAAATGTTAGGGAACTACATTAGAAGTTCCCTAGGCCATCTGCTTTTCGGAGGCTTCGGAGAGTATCGGGAATCGGGTCAGAAACATGCTGAGAGACTAGTGGATTCGGGTGGGTATGCAGTTTACAATGAAATGACAGGTATCTGGTCTGGGCCAAATCAGCAATATATGGAACATTCTGATCTTCATGGATAAGTTTGTTGGTGATACAATAAGGAGCCTTTTACAATATAATAAGGAGAAGTTTACGGAGGAGTTTGGATTGTAAGGATTGAATAAGAGAAAAATTTAATATTTAAACTCAATTGTTTGCGTTAAATAAAGAATAATGTAAACTATTTTCATATAGTAAAGTTTATATTTCAGTGTAATACAGAGTTTACAACGCAATGATCCAACCCATTCTCTTTTATAAAGCTCGTTTTTAGTGTTATTTTAATTATCAAGAGATTTGCGCGAGTTCACGGATATCTCATAAAGAAGCGTTTTCTTCATCCCCTAAAATATGCCAAAAGTTTGATGCATTTAGGGAATGATAAAGAATAAACATATTTTATTAGATTATATTATGTGTAAAAATATGATCGAAGGTCCTTTGTAAGCACTGACAATGCAGTCCATTATCCTTAAGCGTTTCTTAATAGTCTCTGGATTACCAAATCATGCATTAAAATTAAAAATCGGATGTTCAATTATGCTTTTACGTAATCTTCCACCACCTTTTAACTAGGTTAAAATTCACTTTGCGTGAAAATTCTATTGAGAAAATAATGCATACTAGCATAGATCAACACAAGATTTTTATTGATAAACAAATAAAATTTCAGTCATTAGTTAAAATTATCTAAATTCTTTAAATATGAGGTTAATGTATAAGGAAATCAAATGGACAATGTAATTTACAAAGCCAAACTAAATTTTAAAAAAGAGCTTTGAAAATCAGTTTACTCCTTGTTTTTTTTATTATATTTATTACATTAAACAAATCAATTTAAAGAGTAGTTATTGTAACGATAAAAATAAGATATAAAGGAAGAAAGTACGTTCAATATGATTGCTAGATCTATGTAGTAGATAGATAGTAATATGAAAATGTTAATACATAGGTAAGAGTGAGATAAATAAAAAAAAATTATGTATATATATATATATATATATATATATAACTATATCAAGTAGTGCTATGGATTTACAATCCATTCAAAGTGAACGACCGTTTTGAACGGCTGCTTTATTTAGCCTTCGTACATTAAAGAAATCTTTTATTAGTTCTCAATAAAATAAATTCACTTATATATTATATTGTCATTATTATTTAGTAATAAATTGTAGAATAAGTATATCATAATTATTGAACAAAGTCTATTCACACAACCGGTAAATGTTTAAGACCACAGAGTGAATTAAAAAATTTAATATTCTCAGGAACAATAAATAGGTTTTTAAAAATTGAACACAGATAATAAGTTAAGGCTAATTCATTTTAAATCCATCTGACTTTGAAGGAAAAAATGAAAATTGATTTTCCAAGGCCTAAGTTAGAACAGTTTTCTTATTTGCCTTTTTGATTTGAGAAAAAAAAAAATTAAAAAACAGAGGTGGAGAGTCTTTTATAAGCTTTAAATAATGGAACAAATGTTTTGTTGAGCCATTTAAAGTTAAGTGAATTTTTTACAAGGATGTCTACTTTTTTCCAACATGGAATTTCACGAAATCAATGGATTGTAGGGAAAAACGCAATAGAAGAAAGGAAGTCTTTTTAACTGTAAATCAAGAACTGTAAATAAGATATATATATATATATATATATATATATATATAGAGAGAGAGAGAGAGAGAGAGAGAGAGAGAGAGAGCGAGAGAGAGAGAGAGAGAGAGAGAGCGAGAGCGAGTGAGAGAGAGGGGAGGGGAGAAAGATAGGGAGAGATATTAGAAACATTAAGCTTTTGTTTATTTCTATATTGGCTAAGAGTGATAGTAAACATTTAACCGGCAGTGTATATTCTCGATAAAATATTTTTTCAATCAAATAAGCTAAATCAAATCGTAAGAAAACAAAAGTCGTACACTAAAGTATATACAAATAAAATCTAGAAAACTGAAATTGTAGTTAGTAAAAAAACCAAGATCATATTAAAAAAAAAAAAAAAAAATGAATGTACCTATGATGATTCATACACATATACAAATTAGATATAAGTATTATTAATACTTAATAATAATAATAATAATAATTGTAAATTAATAGAAACAATTCGATTATATTTTTTTAGAAAACTATAAAGCAGACAGTTTTAATTCATTATTAGAATACAAGATCATATTAAAAAAAAAAAAAAAAAAAATGAATGTACCTATGATGATTCATACACATATAAAATATAAAATAATAAAATATTTTTTTAGAAAACTATAAAGCAGACAGTTTTAATTCATTATTAGAATACCAAAATAAATATAAAATATAAAATATTTTACTATACTTGATAAGAATATCCTTAAAAAATTAATAGTTTTTAATATGATTTAAAAATGATGACTAAATTATTTGATATTAATAATAATCTTACGACGGTAAACTATAGTTTTAAATAGAAGTAAATTAAAGTAATTGCATTTTTAAATGAAGTCAAAATTATTCTATAAAGTTAATTTTTTTTTATGTAATTCAAAATTTCTTTAATAGTAATAGTTACTTTTAAATGTACTAATAGTATTAATTTTTTTTGCATCGAAGAAACAAATAACAAACATATAAACATTTTATCCAATCAAATTTAACATGAAAAATATATTGAAATAAAAACATACCAGCAGAAACAGGTAACCAGGTTCGCCATGTTAAAAAAAAAAACTGTAACAACACTAATATCAAGAAAAAACACTGTTTAACTTCTTATAATCAACTAACTCCAAAGGAAAAACACAAATAAAAGTTATTAAATTGACACAATACACTTTTTAAACAAAACACTATCTATAAATCACAGAAACGAACGAATTACTAATCAGACACATCGCACTAATGATTCAAATCAGCAAACAGAAAGATCGGGCCTTGAAAGAGAGGGGATTGGGCGCTAACAGTGTTACCACTTATCTTGCTCAAGTTTATTAAAATTTAAATCATATTTAATATAATTTTTTTTTCAAACATTCAGTTTAAATATTAATTTTCGTTATGATAAATAAAAATAGCTTTAGAATGTTAATTCCAATCGTTTCTTCTATATTATTAAGATTGAATAGAGATATAGAGAGATATGTGGCGGGAATGCAGAGAGCGAAATAATCTAATTTACTGGAGACACAACTGCTTCTAACTGAATCAATCAAGTTCGTTCCTTCAATTCAAATAAATATCTGATCCGAATAGAATTGTTATTGTTTTACTTACAAAAAATCATGAAAATAATAAATTGTATGGTACTAATGTAAATGTAGATATTTAAATTATAATTTTTAAATAAACTATTTTAAAGTATCATTATTGTTTTTATTCTTAACCTATTAAAAAAATAAAACAACAATTGATTCTGAAAAAAATTAAAATAGCATGAATTATAATTTAATATACTATTATTATATTATATATATATATATATATATATATATATATATATATATATATATATATATATATATATATATATATATATATATATATATATAAACTGTTGAGCTAATATTACATGTGTCGTGAAAAGCGTGAGGGGGAGCAGAACCCACTGAGACTTCCTGTAATAATTTTAATTTTTTTTATTTTAGTTTATGAGGTCCCTCATCCAGCCCCTTTTCAGCTCTGTACTTAAGGTTTTGCAATTTTTCTGAGTGTGTCATACCTAGGTCATTCACCGATTGAAGGTGAACCTCATGTATTTTACTACGTCTGCCTGATGCATGGATAAATATGAATTTCCTTTCTATGCATTTATTGTCGTAATAATTTAAACCAGTTCGACGTTTTATGGAATATTCGTCCCACTGAATTTCTTTTTTTTTCCCTGCGTACAATACGGAGAAAGACATTCCCCAAAAAGAGATAAAAGAGAGACCCGATATCGATTGGCCCAGTTTATATGACGAAGAAACAGGACAATAGCCTTTATTGTCGGGATCAGTTGTGATGGCAGCTCGTTACAGCTAGTGGCAGGCGTGTCCGCTGTCATGGCTACTTTACCCTTCCAATGGTGACCCCATATCTGGCCGAGTTTAGTTTGCTTTGCACTTTTTTCTATGTTAAATTTAATTTTAAGTGTGTCAGTATTGAGATTCAATATAAATAAAAAAAAAATTTTTAGAAAAAAAAAACCCCTGACTTCAAGATTAAACCTACTAAACCAAAGCGCTGAGTTTATTTCAATAAAATTGTTACGTGACCGCCTCTGAAGTATGCCTTACCGATAAAAAAAAAAAAAAGAATCATAATTGATGGAGTAATTGCATAACAAAAAAAAAAAACAAACAGACGAATTGAAAACCTCCTCTTTTTTTTTTTTTTAAATCGGTTGAAAAGTTAATTTTTAGAAAAAGAAAAAAAAACTAACTTCAAGATTAAACCTAATGATATTCAACTAATCCCTGTTGAACAGATCCGATACCTAGTACTCCACTTGGACAAACGACTTACTTGGAATCCACATACAAGACTAAAATGACAAGAAACTGCTCGTCGTTACAGACTACTTCAACATTTACTAGACAAAGCTCCCAATTAATTATAAAAGACTCATTTACATGCCTGTGATTAGACATATTTGGACGTACGGAGTTGAGCTTTGGGGCTCCACTAAACCATCCAATTCATCCAAAATCCTTCGAAAAATCCTCAATACTCCTTATTTTGTGATCAATAAACTTATCCATAAAGATCTTAATGTTCCTTATGTTACTGATTTAGTCCAGACCAGATACCTATCCTTCCATAGTAAGCTCCACAGCCACTCCAATCCCAACTTTCTTCCTCCTCCATCCCTGATAGTCCTCCAAGGCGTCTGAAAAGAAGATAGCCTAGAGACCTTTTAGTGTAGATTTTATTGAAGTGCTACTAGTGAGTAGTTCTTCACAAGTTATTTACATGTCATTGTATTCACTATCAACATATTTACTTAATGTATATGTTTTTGTACAGTTGTAAATATCAATAAATGAAAAAAAAAAAAAAAAAAAAAAAATTAAACCAACAAACTTAAACTAAAAAGTAAAAAATAATATTTTAACTACTCCGAAACAAAGTGAATTAAAGGACAACAAACGAAATTATCAATACTTATATATCTATTCACCATTTATAATCAGTTATTTTTGGAGTCGTTGCCCTCCAAGAAGGGCAGTTTATTTCCAACAACAAACTTACGAATGACACGCGACAGCGTTGATGATGAAATAGTAGGAAGAACTTTACAATTACATTTTTTTTTTCGAATTCTGTTTTATTTAGTTGGCACCGACTCCAAAAATAATTGATTATAAATTATGAATAGGTAATAAGTATGGATGATTTCGTTGGTTGTCCTTTAATGCTCTTTGTTTCGAAGTAATTAAAATATTTTTTATAATTTTTGCACATGTGGTTTTAATCTTGAAGTCGATTTTAGTTTAATTTTTTTTCTAAAAGTTAACTTAATTTTTCAATTTTTTGTGGTAGGTATACTTTTTTTATGTATGTAAAATATTTGTGTTAATAATTTAGATATTTTCACCACGGAGTAATATTTTTATAGTTTAATATAATATAACTGTAATTTCTTATTAATCTTTCTTAAAAAGCGCTGAGTTGATTTCAATAATTTTTTTATAATCGATTTATAATATACGGAATAATCGCGTAACAAACATACAAAAAGAAATAAAAATAAAATAAAATTGAAAACTTCCTCCTATTCGAAGTCGGTTAATAAAATAATTATTACTAAACCAATCTATGAAATCCGGAAAGACTTTGTTTCCAGTCTGGGAAAATGTTTTCTAAGAAGTCAATACTCTTTTGGCTATAACTCCGAAACTACTCGTTCGATCAAAAATTTATTTTTTCCATCTGAAAGCTGGTTAAATTTACTATCAAACCTCATTTATGAAATTTTAATCAAGTCGCGTAAAGTACCCGTGCCAGCACGAAAAATATTTATGAATTGCTACATTCTCCAACTCCAAAACTAATTATCCGATCGAAAAATGTATTATTCACAAAATTGAAGTTCTTTAAACCGTGCGTCTAAAGACATCCCTAAAAATAAGTTGGCTTAGGCGTTTAGCTAAAAATCGATTGTCAAAAATCGACGAATTTGGCCAACTTTCTCAAAAAGTTTGAAAGTGGCCCACTATTTGTACTGGAATTTTTGTTATTAATGAGTCGCACTAGCATAATATAAAAACAAAATTATTATTATAATTATTAATTTTGATGATATAAGTCATCATAATATTATTATTAATATAATGGGGCCTTTTGTAATAAAATTGTTTAATAAATAATATTAATTTTAGTTATTAATAAGTTAGCCTAATATGATTTTGAAGTGGTAATGTAACATTAAAAATATTTATATTATTTAATAACATTAATTTTTGTTATTAATGTGAAACAATAATAATTGTTACTAGATGTAACAAACAGTTACACTCTTGAAACCCAAGTTAGACCACGTAAAAATATGTACCATGTTATGTAATTTTCTTCACATACATTTAACATATTTTCTCAGACATCATAATATTATCACTATTTATTGTAATAAGAAATTCTGTAAGCGATTATGACTAACCTAAGAATAATTGTAATAATTGATAAACTTTTTTTTTTTTTAATTTTATTTCTATTTATTTTATTTGAATTATTTTAAATTATAGGGTTAGCACTAATGTTGATTAATCTTTTCTTTTTGTTTCAGGATACGTATATGTTTTCATCTAGGTAACTTCAAGGTAAGAGAATATGTTTAATCATTAATATTAATTTTTTTTTTCAATAAAATTCAATTTATTGAATGATAATATAATGACTTGAGGTAAACATGATGGCATAGAAGGATCAATACAAATAGGATTGATGAATTAATTGCCACTTCTATTGGGATTATTTTATTAGAATATTAGTTTCGAATGCCAAACATTCATCTTCAGTTCTAAAACACAAAATTTTCAACACATCAATACTATGTTACATGGATTATATACACTAAAGTTTTTAAAAATATAAGACAAGAAATCAAGCATTAATATTATCTGTTTTAAATGTCTACCAGATAAATATTTCCAATACTCCCATTTTAAATTTGTTTCGAATAGGAAACGGAAACATGCAATGAGTCCTAAGGGGAATCCCATAGTAAAGCCGAAAATTTTAACCTACCTGCCCCCTTCCACTTCTCACGATGGATATATTTCAGTTATCTCTTAGATCTCCTGAGGTGCGTACTAATGTTTGAATTCTTGTCTTTTTGAAAACTTTAGTATATATAATCCATGTAACATAGTACTGATGTGTTTAAAATTTTTTATGTTTTAGAACTGAAGATGAATGTTTATCATTCGAAACTAATATTCTAATAAAATAATCCCAATAGAAGTGGCAATTAATTCATTAATCCTAGTAATAATATAATGATTTTAACTTCATATAAGGTTTTGTACGGTCGAATTTTTGACTTGAATGTTTTTTAGGATCTGCATTTGTTGAAAGTTTTTGTCAAAACTGAAATGAGTAGAAAATATTTTATTTCTTTATTATTATACTCCCCCCTCCTAAGTCCTTTTTTTTTTTTTAGCCCCTCGCAAAATATGTCAATATTCTGTGAAAGAGCCGCAGGGCGTTTAATTTCCTGCTGTCGGCGCTCACGTTCACAAACAAATAAACGTTTGCCTTCGCTCATCTCTCCTCCCTCCTCGCTCCTCGCTCTTGTATCCCTCTTCTTGATAGTGGCTTGTTATCAAATTTCCCCCTATAAAATCATTTCAAAGCTTATTGAATAACTAAAGCCGATGTGGTAAAGATAAAAGCATGCATTCCTGGTTCAGGATAGAGCTATGGTGCTCTATGGTTATATATGTACATATGTATATGTAGATTAGTTTGTATGATAAAGATCACATTTGAAATCCCCATTTTCTGTAAACATTGTTTATATCGTTGCTTTTTAGTTTAATTAATAATTTAAGTAATTTTATCGTTTTAATTCCAAAATTTAAAATTTGAAAAAGCAGTAGACTTTAAATAGACAGATCCTTGAACTATTGTTTTCCCAGGCAGAAAGAAATTGAGATTTTTCGTTAAATTAAGGAAAATTTGCATTGTATATTTTAATAATTTTATTTAGTAGTAAAATCATTAATGCGCTATGTAAAAAATCCAAAAATAGTTTACCTTGCTTTTATTTATTTTTTTACATTTTTATAAATATATTTTACTTTCTTAAAAAGTTTTAATTTCAATTTTTTTCAATGTTTTAAAACAATATTATGAGTTACAAACATAGTATGTTCTTCAATAAAACTGTTATTAGTTTATCATCATTATTATTAGTAAATAATTTTTTAAAGTTTAAATATTAATTTAATTGCTTAACTAAAATTACACTTATAATAAATATACACGGTGAGTATCCTCTTATTGTAAAAAAAAAAAAATGGGTGAAACTAGATCAAAAATGTAGCAAAATGCCGCAGACCTCACCTTTCTATTCCAATCCGTTGCAGATATACGATAAATCAAAGACTTTTTTGAGGAAACCACGTTTTTTACCATAAAAGCTGCAATATCTCCATTTTGTTTAAATATTTTTGAAACTTTGACCTCATTTTCGGATTTAGCATTAAAGTTTCTCTAAGAGCAGAGTACATGCAACCTTGAATTTTACAAAATAGGGACCTAAAGAACAGCTTGATCTTCACCTTATTTAGGGAAGTTACAATATCTCATGTAACTTCAACGCTCCCTGTTTTTAGAAAAAAACAACCACAAAACGTCAAATCCCACAAAATCTTAAAAATTTAATCAGCTTTCGAGTGATATGTTAAACGTAATGATTCTGTTGCGATTTCATGAAAAAATATACTTATAAAACTGAAAAAAGATGGTGTTCTCATTTGGCATGCAAATCAGTCCCTAAATGGAAATGTGCATTTTAAACATAATAAACTCTTCATTGGAATAAATAGCAAAGAAAAAAATTATTGTTTAATAGAAAATATAGGAAAACTGTCAATTAAGTGCCACCAGATCAGAGGATCTTATGTTATTACATTTATTTATTTATTATTATTATTTAGGATTTATTTTATTAGATTTTCAATGCAATGTTTAAAACCCAGTGATAATGAACATGGACCTCAATTTTGCCGTGAGGTTCTGAATGCAGATTGTGTTGAAGAATATTACTTTTTGAGGTGAATTTTATAAGCAGATGAGTCTGTTTTTTTGGGGGAAGGCATTTCTACCGTTCCATGTGGAGTATCGTTAGTTTTAGTTAGTTTTTTTACACTAAGAGAAACTCACCCTGTATACAAAAAAAAATAATAACATGAAAATTAATAATTCAAGTTTACTTATTGTAAGAAGAAATCGAATAACCTGCAAAGCGAATAATTCGACCTTAGATAATCGAGAATTTACTTTATGTAATATCAATCCACTAATTATGTATACAATTATAAGAAATTGAAAAAAAAAAAATTAATTTTCCAAAATAATTTACTGTTAATGAAATTTAAATGAATATATTTTATTTTAAATATAAAATTTAAGCATTATTTAGTTACATCCGATGTAAATTCGATATATTTCTATTAAGTGAACTTTCAGAATTAACTGCACTGTACGAACCTGTACAGACCTGCAGGGTCCAATGTTCAAAGTAGCGGTCCTGTACAAAACCAAAATGGCCAATTTCTAGCTCGTACTCAATCTTCAATTTTGAGTTAGTTAATTGAATGTTTTCCTTTCTTACAATTCCTAATTCGAGAAAGAGTTGTGTAATACACATACTAGAAAAGTTTCAACGAAAATCGGATGTGGATTAAAGAGATAAATTCGGATAACGGCACACACGTGGTACATGGTCCAGAAAATTTTCAGAGGTTAGCTGATATATTATTTATACTGTATAATTTTTTTAAAAACAGACAAAACGAGAATTTGCTAAGTTTACAAAAAAAATAAAAAATCCTCAAAATTTGAAAATGATTTTTTTTTATTTTGTTGAAATATTTTTTTAATAAAGAAACAAAAATATAATTGGGAAAATATATTGCGTTTCGGTATATTTGAGGACAATTCTTAAAAACATACAGCGATTAATTAATTCGAATATTAATTTTATTTTTATAATCTAATCAGTACCTTATTTCTGAATTGTAGAGATATTTATTGTCACTGTTTTAGTTTAAACATTATCACTAGTTCTCTTTTATTCAATGTCGATGCAGTTTACTTCTGTGAAAAGAAATATTTGAAATACTTCGAATTGTATCGGTATGCTGCCGAGGACAGACTGAAAGCAAAGGAACTTGTACAGACCTGTAGAGTCCCAAGTTCAAAGTAGTTGGGTCACGTTATAATAAAATAGCTGAACTTCTACGTGTTTTTAGTTGTAAATTTTAAGATGACAAACTATTATTTATTTTAGCCTGATAAATTGTTACACTTAGTGAAAATTATTTCCATACAGTACAATACTATTCATAGCACTTTTTACTTTTCTATAAATAAACGTTTAATTTTAAATATAAACTAAAAGATCTAATAGGGGCCGCTAGTTATTCAGTAAATAAAATAATTTATTTATAAATGTATTCATTATTTGTAAAATAATCGTAATATCACAAGAAAACTGTTTTTAAATATTAGATAGATTTTTTTTGGTATTTCGATTATATCTCGAAAACGGTTGACTCAAGAAAAATATGTTTCAAATAAGCATAAAAGCTAATTCAATTTATTTTGAAATTGATTCTTTATAAATTTGTCGTAATTCTAACCGTTTGCGAGATATTCGTTATTGAAAATTGGTGATTTTCGGGAAAAAACAAATGTCACCTCACTTTTTGTCACACTTTTGCTTCTAGTACCTTCCACAATCGTTTCTCGGAAAACACGTCAGAATCAAAATTATAGAGCATTAAATTTACTTTAATTTTATATAAACTAAATTTTATGAGAAATTTAATTAGCTTTAACTTTGATTGGTAGCATGTGTTTCTAGCGTCCACCATTTTCGAGATATAATCGAAAAACACGAAATTGGGACCTTCTTTTAGTTTAAAAAAATAAATTTCAGATCTGACAAATAGTTTTGGAGTTATAAATGTCGACAAACGTTAGTTTTTTCATTTAAACCAGTAGATTTCATTCTCCTAAACGGTAGATCTTAGCGACAAATTTAAAATATCAACAAATATTTTCTACTGAATTTATGACGAGGAAATTTTCGTCAATTTTACGATTTGATAGCTACAGCGTATTAAAATGTTACATTTTTGAGTGTTAAAAAAAAACAACATATATTTAAGCGTGAAAAAGTTACACATTTTGAGGGAGAACAAAAAGTTTCACAAGAAAACTATCGGAAAGACCTAAAAAATAAATAAATTTAAAAAAAATAAATTAAAAAAAAAAAAGAACAAAGATTACTGAAATAATTGAATATGACTGTCATTAACTCTATAATTGTTTTTAAAAAAATGCATTCTAACAAATTTCATAATAATTGTTAAATATTAGTACATTTTTTTTTCTTCTTCTTCATTCGAGTTCATCCATCTGTGGACCACTTTTAACAATTCATTCCTTACTCGGTTCATTCCATTATTTCTTCATTACCTCTTTCTGATGTTTGCTCCTTTAAGCTGACCACTTTTGTTTTTTAACAATTTCTGGAAATTTGATCTTGTTGACTACTGTCCGAAATTTTTCTCAGTCCCACATTGATTCCCGTTGTATATTCGCCACCATCACATCGTTTACCATCCGTATCCATCTATTCGTTTTCTGTTTCTTGAGGCTGTGTTGGAAAATTTTCTTTTTCAGTCTTCTCTCATCCATTCTCATTGAATGTCCATAAAATGTCATTCTACGTTTTCTCATAGCATTACTTAATTTGTCAATATTTTGATATATTTCCGTATTACTTTTTAGTTTAAAACCTTCTTCACTCTTTCTTGGTCCCAATATTTTCCTTAATATTTTTCTTTCCTTTTTTTTCCATATTTTCGATTTCTCTTTTTTTGTTGAGAAACAAACATTCATAGGCATATAAGCTTTTAGGACGAATAACTGTTTTATAATGACGCAATTTAGCTTAATAGAGAGATTTTTTTATTATATAGATCTTTAGTTTTTTAGAAGGCAAATTCTATTTTGTTGGCTCTTGTGAGATTTGCTGCTTTATCTGAACCATTATATTGAATTACTTCACCTAAATATTAAAAATTATCTATCCTTTAATTGTTACCATATTTACTTTTTAGTTTTTTGTTTGTTTATTTTAGTTTGTTTTTATCATCAAATGATGATATCAAAATCGAAGAAATTTTAAAGGTGCTGGCTTAAACAGTTTAAGAACTCTTAAAGTTTTTACAGAAATATGTAACCTACTAATCACTAAAAATAATTATTAGATGACGTTATAAATCATTATAATGAATTGCCCATTTGACCTTAGAACTTCAGCCCTCACATTCCCTTTACTAAACTTTACTAAACTCTTAAGCAAATTTTAGCTAGAATTATTATTTTTTTTTTTTTTCATGAATTGGCTTTATGAACCATTCAGTAATTTTTGGAGTAATTATTGTGTTCTAAAAACGTTGTTTTAAGAATTTTCAATTTTCCGCAAATTCTTTTTATTAATACTAGATTCCATAATTTCTTAAGATAAAATATATCTATTCTTTTAACACAGTTTTCACGTAGTTATAAAGAATGGTTACATGAAAACGATAAGTGATTCGAGCTCTACATCAATTTTATTGCGGACTCTTGAAATGAATCAATGCAGCTTTCAAGAGTGCTGTAGTACCTGGCACATAAGTATTATATATATATATTTTTTTTTCTTTTATTTTTTTTTTATGAAGGTCGCAACATATTATTTTCCCTCTAATACATTAAGAACTAAAAGAAAGATTACAGTTTGTTTGTTGTAACAAGAATCTAAGATTGGTAAAGAAGCAATGTATGTACCAGGTCGTTTTAAAGGTCCTGACATTTTATGGGTAGTAAAAAAAATTCAATGAACCAATAGCTATAAAATAACTTATTAAAATTGAGTTTTAAAAAACTATTGTTATTTACTGGTAAAAACTGATTTAATTCCAACTCTAGACTTTGCTAGTTATCAAAGCACTTCTACCGGAGACCATTGTCCAGAAAAGATGTTCAACAGTGGGTGAAAGGTTGGGAGAATATAATGGATGAAACAATGTTTCCCATCCAATTTCCATTGGTTTATCTCTAGTCAACTTTACAGTATGTGGCCTCTTATTCACCTCTGATAACTTAGAGGGGACTCATTTATCCATATTTTTTTTTCCCCATTTCATGTAGGTTTCTCCAGGTTGTTGCCTGTAAAATATTTAACTGATAACCTATTTCAACATATGTTTGACGTGGATCCGAATCAATTAATTCTTGAATTTCCTGCTCGTTGGCAACTTCAGCATTGATGACGCTTGGAGCATCATCTCCAAGCGTTTCATCGCCTCTAAGAAATTTGGGAAACCGAAATAGAGCTTCACGCTTAGAGAGTTTCTTCTTACCAAACACGGACCATATTTTTCGAGCAAGTTTAAATTCGTACATTTAAAATTGACCGAATTTGAATTTCAACACTCATCATTTTAATATATTGTTTAAACGTTTAGCAGTGACTGGATTATTTCAAAGACAGTGAACAATATTGTTTACATTTAAAAATGTCGAATTGAAAATATAATTATAACAAAGTACCGTCTTTGACCAAATAAATCTTATCAATAAAAAACGACAGAACTTTTGAAACGGCTTGATTTTTCCGAACATTTATATCGTATATTACATATATACATTGTATATATATACATTGTGTATTATATACATATATACATCGTATACCGTCGTCAATCAGATTTGTATACTCCAGCCCATTGCTCATCCACTTACGACAGATCTTCCGTAATCCGATCCTCTTTTCTACGGAGCTCCATCCTTCTCAATATTCGTCATGCAATTACTTCTTCCACTTTCAAATACCACTTCTTTAACCACCCACTATCCACCCAGATCCTGTCCTCCAAAAATTCTCAATAGCCATTTTTTAGTTCTTTAAAATATGTACAATTTATACTCAAGAAATCTTTTTGTTTTAGTAAAAAAAAATATTTCAATTTTCTGTTACTTTTTATTATTTTTTATTTTATTATTATTATCTGTTATTTTGTTAGAAAAATGTAAAACTCCCCGTGAAAAGTTTTTTTTTTTTTTTCATAATAAAGAAAGGTTCTGAAGTCTATAATAGACATTCCTAAACAAGACATAAACAATGTTTTTATTAAAATAAATTACATCATTTCTTCCAATAAACAAAACAGTTAGAAAACTTACTTTATAAAATTTTCATTTTTTACAATTTTAACTTTTAACTTTTTAATTTATATTTAATAAGGCATAATGCCCCCTCTGGCTTAAATGGCTGCTTCCACTAGTCTTGGCATACTTGTAAATAACAAAACGAATGGTAAACATGGACTAAAAAATTAAATTCCATCGTTTGTTATTAAAAGGGGAAAACATTGATGCGTTTAATCCTTAATGTCGCACGTTTAATAAATAATATTAATAAGAATATAAACCAAGTATTTAAGGTAAAAACAAGGAAAATCTCGAAAATTATGAGTGTTGCAATACTTTTGACGGGGAGTTTATTTCATTATGAGGCTCTAAAGGTTTTTATTCTTAAGGGATTTAAGGTCCCAGAATAAATAAAGAACCTTATTATTATTATATTTTAGTTATTATAATTTTATTGATTCGTTTTGATATTGACGATTTTTATGACATTCTAGTTTTATTTCCTCTCTGATATATTTTCTCTTTTATGTCTGATTGAGAATAAAAGAAATTCTCTTATATCGTATATTACAGCACTTCCATATTAAAATTAATAGGTTACTCATCGGCAATAAGGGCCTGACCAAGCAATCTACGGGAGATAACACAAAGTCTCGTGGGGACGGACGAGGCTGATTCTAATTGGAGGGTGGTAGGAAAGGACCCTTCGTTACTGATATCGACCCTAACGGGGCAAGGCTCTGTTATTACTTCGTAATTTGTGATTTTTAATTGACAATATAATTACTTTGTAATTATTTTGTACCAATTTATTTCTATTTCATTTTTGAAAAACGACAGCCATATTTCAAAAAGACTCCAAGGTGTGAACGCCACTAAAGACCTTTAGAATAACTTTAATGGGCAGTAATTCAATACTCATTAACAATAAAAAGCTTTTTTTATTTTAAGGTATTTATTGACATTTACAACTACAATGCAGGAAAGTATTATAATGCCTTGTCAATAACATGTAAAGAACCACTCAGTAGTAGCTCTTCAATTTTACCTTAAGTTCTGCATTAGGTCTCTCGGCCATATTCTTTTCAGACGCTTCAGAGGATAGATGGGAATCGAGTGTAAAGCAGTTGGGAAACTAGTCAGTTGGAGTTGGTATGGGATTTACCATATAAGGACAGGTATCTGGTTTGGGCCAAATCGGCAACATCGGAACGTTAAGATATTTATGGATAAGTTTGTTTGTGACATAATAAGGAGCATTGATTTCACGAAGAATTAAGGATTATAGGGATTAGAGAACAGTTGGAAGGTTCAGTGGAAACCCAAAGCTCAACTCGAGTAAGTCTTTTGTTTAGATAGAGTCCTAAGTAGTGGATTTGTTCAATATTATTACGGGAATCAGTGGAATAACATTAAAGGATTCGACAGGACAGGAATTCGTAGGTTTGCGACGAATGGTAAAGGTTATTTAATGAGATTTATTTGGATTAATTTCAATTCCCCATTTTTGACACCACTCATGAAGGTTTCTGATATGAGATTGTATTGATTGAAAAGCAATTAAATGATCATTATTTATTGATAACGCATATGTGTCATGATGTATAGACTGTTTAGTGGATTGGACTTAGGACACTACTTTGTGGAACACCGGAAGATTGGGTAAAGTGGGCAGAAAAAGAAAATTTATGATTTACTTTGAAAGTTCTTTCACTGAGATAGGATCGGATAATGAGGGAATATTTAGAATGAAGGAATTTGAGGAGGTCACAAAGCAGTCCTAGGTGCTCATACGTGGGTGGTTAGTAAATCCTACTTGATTCTTAAATTTATATTTATGTTGAAGCCAGCAAGAATGGTATCGAAAATTGAGGATTAAAATAAATCTCATGAATAACTTTTACCTTTCGTCGTAAACCTACGACTTCCTGTCCTACAGTATTTTTTAATGATATTCCATTAATTTATGTTGAACAGATCCGCTTCGTCAGGTTTGTCTTCGGTAGTCCGAGGAGTTCCCATGTTTCCCACCTCTATTCCCAACTAAATTGGCTCTATCCCACTTTCCGTAAACAATATTTCCATGGAACATTCATGTACCAAATTATCAATACCCTTCAACCTTTTTATATTTACAATAAGCTTCAATTCAGATCTGCAGTCAATCCAATACATACAAGATCCCGTCTTTCTGATCTGTATACCCCATCCCATAGAACTTCAACATTCCAACGCTTCTTCCTTTTCCGCTCACCAATCCTCTGGAACTCCATCCCTCCTCACATCAGACAAGCTAAATCCCTGAAAACATTCAAATATTTCTATTTCCTATACCTCCTTCTCATCCAAGCTGACGTTAGCTAACTATCTACCTACTTAGTCAAAATTATTATTACATTGCTGGATTCAGTTCTGGAATAATTGAGATTCCTTTTAATACAAATTCCACTTTCCATGAATATAACATTGGGTACTTCTATTGTACATACAAATCTAATCATTGTACCAAAAGATTTTTCTATGTTATTTTATTTTATTTTTTTCTTATTTAATTTTATCTTCTCTAATTTGTAGAATGTTATCTTATTTTCTTTTCTGTTTATTTAAATATCATCTATGTACATAGTGTCATTAATGTATTATTGTTTTTCTTATCTCATTATGTCTCCAACCAGATTTAATTTAGTTATACCTGTACTTATCTGTTATTCTTAAGGGACTTTGTCCCAGAATAAAATTATTTTTCTATTCTATTATATTCTATTCTACCTAGGACTCCACTTGGATAAACGTCTTACATGGAAACCACATACAAGACTAAAACAAGAAACTGCTCGTCGTTACAGACTACTTTAACATTTACTAAGAAAACGTTCAAAACTCCCAATAAATCACAAAAGACTTATTTATATGGCAGTAATTAGACCTATTTAGGACGTACGGATTTAAGCCTTGGGCTTCCAGTAAACCATCCAAATCATCTCGTATATAATCCTTACAGTCCAAAGCCCTTCATAAAATCTTCAGTACACCCTACTACATCACAAATAAACTTATCCCCATTGATCTTAATGTTGTTGATTTAGCGCAAATCAGCTACCTGTCCTTTCATAGCAAACTCCATAACCATTCAAACCCATTAGTATCACAGCTTGCTTCTCATTCTTTTTCAGATAACGCTCCAGCACATAAAAAGAGAATGATCTTGGCACCTTCTAATATAGTACTGTATTATATAGATCTTTTACAAGTGCCACCAATGGGAAGTTGTTTTACATGCAATTGACAGGTCGTTTTTAGCATTATTACCACAATACTATCTGATTGTATATTGCATTCAGTTGTAAATTTCAATAAATAGCTATAAAAAAAAAAGGCTAGTCACGTTACTTTTCCCTCTTATTAAAAATGAATAAAATTTATAATTATTAATAAATCAGTTATAAAAAAAAAAAAAAACAAAAAAAAAAAAACTATTTCCGTCTGTAGTACTGATCCGGACCTGGAAATTGATAATGGATCATCGATACTCTGTACGAAATCGAGAATTGAAACATCCCTTATGTATGCTTACATATAATGTACAATAGGGATATATATACAAGTTTTAGTGTGTATTTCTGAAAATAAGATTACTAACACAGGTGTAAGTTAAATGTAGCCCTGAATGGAGAATGCTCTGCGTTCAATTCTGCGCTAGGAACTGTGTTTGTTTACGTTCCAGGGTCGGACATGTATTAGATTGCTCGTTCAGTTGTTTAATTAGTTCGTAAATTTTCCCGTACAGCTGGTCCAAGGCCTGTTGTATCAGGGAATTATCTAGATCACTTGGGCTTCGTTGTTTGTACAACGACTGGTCTGTTATTTTATGAAAATATAAAGCCTTCTCTCAGCAACTTTCATTTTGAATAAATGTTTTTTCAAACTCTATACGGAAAATTTAAAGTTCGAAAATTTGTCAGTAAATATTAAAACAGTTAGGATATTTTAAGATTCAGGTATCAAATCTACTAGACTTTTTATTCATAATTATATTCTATGTTATCAAGCATTTACTACATTTTACATAACTTGGTTCTAAACATTGGTAAAAAGGTTCTAAAAACTATGGGGAACAGATTAATATGCATTAAGGGATGAATTTGTGAGCGACTGGGAAGGAAGAAATCGATGGCCTAGTTGGGGAGCATTATCTGAAATAAGTTAATATTCAAGTGGACCAGGGAATGGTCAGAAGAGTTATTGATTCTCTTTATAATTCCTAGTATCTGCTGAGGGGAGGCACGCTACCGTGCAATTAAATTTGTATTACTTCCTTGCTGTGTAGAACTATCTCAATAGTGTAGATTTAATAGTAGATTATCATCTGAGTCAGTGATTATGTATAGGTTCTCTCAATTCTGCACGATTTATATCTGAAATCTACGCTTTGTGCTTTGAATCTATACCTTCTGCCGGTCTATTTCGTCAAAAATAAAAGGATTTTTTTAAAAATGATTTGTTAATATTTACAACTGTAAACATTATATACAAGTAAATTTGATGAAATAGTTATTATGTTATGTCAATAACATGTATTTAATAGTTCTACATTATAAGGTATCTTGACTCTCTTCATTTCAGACGCCACGGAGAATTAAGTACGAAGCAAGTCGGAAGACTAGTGGATTCGAGTTGATATGGAGTTTACTTTGAAAGGATTGGTATCTGGTTTGGGTCAAATTAGCAACATATGGAACATTATAATCTTTATGGATAAGTTTTTTTGTGACATAATAAAAAGAATTAAGGATTTTGCCAAATATTTTATATTGTAAGGATTGGATAATAAAAAAATTAGGAGTTTTAGTGGAGCCCTAAAGCTCAACTCCGTATGTCCAAATTAGTGTCATGTATATAAGTCTTTTGTTATTAATTGGGAGGTTTGAACACTTGGTGGAGTTGACGGAAACGACGTACAATTTCTTGTCTTTTAAGTCTGGTATGTAGAAAAAATAATAATAGTAAAAATTGCTTCGAAAACCGCAATCTAGTTTCTAGAATTTCTCTAGCAATGATTTTCCCTGTAGAAAATGATAGCTCAAAATCTAGAATAATAAGTAGTACGACTGGATGCAAACAACTCATTTTTTCATTCTTTATTTATTCAATTCTCCTTATCTTATTCTGTAATTTAATCTATTGTATTGTATATATATATACAATGCAATAATAACAACAATAAATATATTATATGTATTATAATAACCTCAAGAGGAGAACCTCAAAATTGATTGTTTAGCATTTGCGGATGATTTACCAATTAATGCAGATAGTATTGAGGTAGTACAAAAACAGGTAGAATTACTTAAACAAAACAGCGAAAAAAGCTGAATTGCAAATCTCCTTTGAGAAACCTGAGGTAATGACAAACAACAAAAGTGCACCATCAAAGTTAAGCACGACGTACGGAAATATAAGAAGAACGAACAAATTTAAGTATCTACGAGTAGTTATCCAGTCTAATCGAAAGGAGAAAGAAGCTGTTCTAGCGAGATTGCAAAAGATGGGTTTTGCATTCCACTTAGCTAAAGATGTGTACAATAAAAAAATAACTGTCCAGGAACTCAAAAATTCGTCATTACAAGTCAGTAATTCGGTCAGAATGTTTGTATGCAGCTGAGGCACTAATTTTGGGAACAATAAAAGATAATTAAGGAATAAGGAAAAAGGAAAGAAAGATTGTGAGGAAGAGAAACTTCCAAATTGATAAATAACACAGGAGTATGCAAACATATAGAAAAGATAACAGATAAAACTAGGAAAAGGAGACTGATGTTCTATGGGCACATACAAAGAATGAGTCCAAGCAGATTGACAAAAAAAAATGTGCAGCATTTTGAATGATTAAAACGCAAACCCAATTGGCTTCAGAAGGTACATGAAGATTTAAAAGATATTGGCCTAAATAAAGAAGAAATTGAAGACAGAACAAGACAAAAAATTGTGGGAAGGCATGACAAAGCACTCCAAAAAGACAGGGGAGAAAATGGACGGCAGATAGAAGGGAGAAAAGTAAACAGATGAAGGAGTATTGGAAAAAGCGTAAAGCTAACTTGGTTGCGTGGTCCTTAGATGGCCTGTAGCAAATTATATATATATATATATATATATATATATATATATATATATATATATATATATATATATATATATATATATATATATATATTTGTAGGAGAAGAAGATGAATTAGGGATGCAGTCATAAAATCCCTGACTATCTTCTCCATTGAAGTCAACTATACTTGGAATTATAATTTGTACTTTTGAAATTATTTCAAAATTTTCTATAATATGAACTTCTAGCAGATGGATAGGTCTATAGAATTTTTGAAATGTCAATATTTTCTATAATAGCAAAAAAGCAGAAACCTAAAAAAAAAAATTGTCGTGAAAAAAAAAAATTAATTAGTCTGATTTTAAAATGTAAAATCAAAAGTTTTATTTACAGTACATTTTTAGATTAATTATTAATGAATTACATTGGCTGTTAATACAAGGTATTTACCCACCTGTAACAAAACAAATTACATTTAATGTCGTTATATCAATGTTCTTTATTAATACGTAAGTTTATACTAACGTATAGAAGTAGTGCAGGTTCATTTTTTACAATAACTATAACAACGCACTCTTATCATTCACAGCTGTCTGTCGTGAGCTCTAATAGGCATTCTGGGTAATGGTGGTCGAATTGCATTCTGGGTAACTTAAGAAAAGCACGCTTATATGGGTGACATGTTCTTCTTTATATATCTATATATATATATATATATATATATATATATATATATATATATATATATATATATATATATATATATATACATATATATATATATAATCCTCTCTGTTTAACAAATAGTCAAGACTATTAAGACACACTAACTTCATCGAGGTAAATATTGCTAAGTACTATCCCCGTATTCCTAATCAAATAATTAAACAACATTGTTTTTTTTATTTTACATTTACAAAAAACAAAAATTAATTTAAAATTTAAAACCTGAGGATATGATGTTTTATAGCAAGAAATAACTTTATTATTTTCCTGTCTTTGCCATCGCCTCTTCATCTCCTCATTGAATTTTTAATCATTTAAATGGAAAAAAGCTCTGAAGTGTCTATTTTAATCTCTTCCCTAAGAGGAGGAAATTTTACATTTCCAGCAAAGAAAAAAAAAAAGGGATGATTTGATATTTCCTTAATAATAGCGTTCAAAAGGAATAACTGAATCGTCTTTTTTTTTTCTTCTCTCCTTTTTTTTCTTAGCTGTAATTTAACCAGAGTGATTCTGATTCAAAATTTGTTTTATATTCTTACAAATTTTTGATTACGTGATGGTCTATTTTTTTATAGAGACCAAAATAAATAAAAAAAGAAAGACCTACATATCCCTAACCAACATTTTAATATTTTTCATCTTAATAAGTTTAATCATAAAGTTTTTTTATATATATATATATATATATATATATATATATATATATATATATATATATATATATATATATATATATTACAACATATATTTCTGAAAACCATTGTATATAGGCAGTATATGTTTTTAATAGTGGTGAGTTTATTGGGTTTTAAAACATTTCGAAATTGACTGTTTAATGACTTTTAATGTTATTCGGCTTTAGAAAAAAAGTAACAGCATCTTGAATTTTCAACTGTAAGTAGCAAATTATCAAAATGCCCATTTATTAAAATTCATCTGCTATTATTATATACTTCCTGAAAAAGCTACTTAATTTAAGAGAAAATTTAAAATGTTATAATAAATGTTAACTTTTTAAAAATGTCCTCTGGATAAAAAAAAAAAAAATTACATTTATATGTATATAAATATATTAATATTATCAAATTTCCCATAAAATTAATGTTTTGAATAAAATAAAAAATAAAAATAAAAAATATTTTTATTTTTACACCATTGAACATTGTGCAAAGGATTTATGAAATTTGGATAAGAAAAGTTGCTAATTTGACTAGGCCATTTTGATTTTTTTGTAAGAACATTATTTAAATGTAACATAAATACACACACAAACATACATGTTTACGTGCATACATACACACATATATATATATAGACGTATATATATATATATATATATATATATATATATATAAATTACTACATGTATTTTTGACAATTCTATATAGGAATTTTCAATGGAATGTTTTAAACAGAGCTAAACCTATGAATATTTAATTGCATCATTTAAATCATAAATTGATTGTCCCCACTAAAATGTCTGTTATAGGAACATAACGTTTAAAATTTCCTACAGCTTTTACAGAATAAAATAACTGTGAAAAATAAAATAATAGTGGTTGGCTGAGACGTAGATGGGAGGATTTTGACATTGAAACGATATTGGTTTGATAGTGTTAGACAGAGAGAGGGGTGTCGGCATCTAGCCTTCGGATCCACTAGGCATTTATATCATTATTTATTATTTGAAAGTAATTTATTTAGATATGAAATTTCAGATAAAACAAACAATATGGAGAAATAATTTACCTATTAGACAAATGAATATTTTATGTTTTCAATTAGATTTTTTTTTCTCAATTATTATTGAAATTTACAACAGTAAAAAAATAGAATACTGTTTAATAAATAGTGTTTATATTTATTTATTTATATGTAAAGATATATTTATAAGAACAAAACTTATAGCAGCACTGTAGTTTTTAAATTAAGAATTTAAAATAAATAAATTACTAGCTATTTTATAATACAACTTTTAATTGTTTGAAATATTTAAATCAAATCGCGCAATTATAAAAATTTAAAAAAATATTGCTGAGTAATATTTTTGAATATTCTCATTTTAGGCATACAGAGCAGGCAAGTAAAGGTGAAAGGAACGATTGGCGCGAATCCACTGCCAACCAAATCAACTTATTCTCTGTAATTCAATTATATAGGCCTCACATCCTACAATACCTCAGTCTTTTTCTGATCATAACTCGGGGGTCGGTTGGTGCGGTTCGGTTTGCTTTTATTTAATTTCTAAGTGTTTCAAAAGTGTTCTAATATGTGTTGTGTAGTTAAAGTGAAGTTTAATTTTTATTTGACGTGAGTGTAATCAGTTTTAATACGTTTCGAAATCGACCGGTTTTAAAGACTTTTTAATGCAATTGGACTTGAGAAAAGGAGCCATCTTGGATTTTTAACTGTAAGTTTCAAATTATCAGATCACTTATTTATAATGATGTATTATTTCCCTCCTTTAAAAGCTGCGTAGTTAAAATTTTAATTTTAAGTTTTATAGTTAAAGTTAATTTTTTAAAAACCTCCTTAAATATCAACAATTAAAAATAAAAAATGAAACTTTGAAATATTTCTATTCATTGAAATGCAAACTTCTAGTTATATATATCTTATTCAAAACTTACTAGTTATTGCTATAATTTTCATTTATTTAAATACAAAAGGATAGATAAAGAGATATAGATTAATAAAGATAAAAGTATACCCTAACTCTAACATTTGCTTTATAAATTTATCATTAATATAAACTTTTCTAGAAAATTAATGTTTTGAATATTGTTAAAACTAAAATCCTTTTATTGTTATATTTTTAAATCATTCTACTGAGGATATTGTAATTAATTTATGAAATTTACAATTTTGATGAGAAAATGTTCTGACAAGTTTCTAATTTGACTTGGCCATTTTGATTTTTTTACTATTAACATTAAAACTCATAATTTAATGTTAACAGTAAATACACATGTATATATAGTTTAGAGAGATAGTTAGATAGATATTAATAAAAATAACATAAATTTTATTTAATCTTAATTATTTTTAAATATAAATATATAATGGAATTTTAAATGTTTGCCTGTTAGTTACATATTGTACATAAGTTTCTATTTTGACTTCATCCTCTTATGATAGATAATTGTTAAAATAATAACACTTTTAAAACTTATTACTTTTTTGTGTAGCAGCTACTCAATATATTTTTGAGGTACAAAATTAGAATAATAAGCATCAAAACTACAGTAACAACCAAAGTGTTATGTTTTTCTTCACTTTGAAATTATTCTGATATGTTGAATCTGAGTGGAGGTCAACTCAAGCCATTACTTTGATGATATAGAGAAATATTTCCAAATTTATGTCAGTTAATTTTGTTTTCACCTAAAAGAAATTCAAAAAATCTTTTAGGAACTTAAATCAAATCTACATATGAGTGGTATTAAATGTTTTTAACAAGAATCTATAGTTAATTAGTAGTTTTCATTTGTAGTTGTAAATATCGCAGTACTAGTTTTAGTTGTAATACTTTTGAGGTTTAAACTATGAACATATTTTGTTGAGAAATTTAATCATTTTTCATCCATATCTATATGGATATATATTAGAGAGGAAATATCAAAAAATAAACTAATTATATATGTGTATCCTATAAATTTCTGTATTGAAAATTTAAATTATTATCATTTTTTAATATCAATAATATCTTTGCCCTTTGCTAATGCTTACTTTATTTATCATCATTCATTGTAATTGGATTTTTTCACATTCTTTAAATAATATAGATATAACATATATAATATTTCAAAATTTATAGGATTCAAAGTTATATTGATCTTTAATATCTTTGACCTTATCATTTATAATATTTTTATATTTATAAATGAAAAGAAAATATCATTATACCATACAATTGAAAATTTTTTTTTTTTTTTTATTATGTATTTATTGAAATTTACCATACAATTGAAAATAAATGACAATGATAAAAATGACAAGTCTTGTATTTATGTATTTCTTATAAATATATAAAAGGTGAGATGTTTATTTGATGGAATGGATGTAATACTAATGGATTTGAATGGTTGTAGTTTGCTATATTGATATATATATATATATATAATGACGAAGTAAGGAGCATTTAGGATTTTTCTATATGTAAGGATTGGATTATATGGATTTTTTTTTTTATTATGATTTTCAATTCAGTGCTTTCTGATTATTAAACATCTTAAATAACTCACATAAACATTTCATTTTCTGAAAAAGGTAAAAAATAAATCAAAATTTATTTTATTTTTAACCATAATTTATTTTTTATATTGGCAATATTATTTATTTTCCCTTAGAAGTATTGACTAATATTTATGTATTTTTTAAATTGTACCACCATAAAATGTGTTAACATTATTGCATGAGGCCATTGATAAATAAAATATTGTTGTCTACGGTAACAAAGTACAGTTTTGTGCTCCATATTATTAAATATTACATAGTGTTTTTTCAAAATCTTTCTAGAAGCATCCAATCTGCTTATAAACTGATCTATCACCAGCTTCATTCTTTATTTGAGAAAGTGAATCATTCTCCCTTCTTCCTTATTTATTTTTTAAAATATAATTTAGTTCTTCAGAATGAATTCATATTTGCACAACCAAGATTGTTTCCCTGGATTATCTTGTAAATTCTTAAGTGTAAATCATAATTAAATTTTCCCTTCTCTTTCCTCCCTAATGATTTACATTATTTTGCTTTAACTTTAATTGTTCTTTTTAAGTGAATTTTAATTATTTATATTAATAAATTATAATGCTTCATTTTTTTTTTTTTTTTTTTTAAACTTCTGTTAATGCCAAAATATTACTATCTGCCTCATTTCAAGGCAATATGTAATAGAGATAAAAGTGATCCCATTCATGTAATTTATTAAATAAAATAAAAATAATTATAAATAGAAAAATAAATTAAAGATTAGAAGTAATAATACTATAAATATAATACATTAAACACTGAGTCTGGGGAAATTGAAATCAACCTGTTTTATTTTTATTTTACTACACTCAATTTCAAAACAGGTTTGTTGTTATTAATATAATTTTATTAGAATTAATAATTTATTTATAAGGGTTATGGGGCTGAATTAATGAAGTTTGCTATTAATTTTTTTTTTTAATCCTAGTTCTGGGGGAATGTAGAGTGTGATTAGTGCTGTTTTCTTTTTGTAAGCCGATTTTTTTTTTTTTTTTTTTACCACATTTGCTGATGACACTTGTCTGTTATTAGTAAACAATGACCCCTTTACTGCCTCCAGGCACTCCAGTCCCATATAACAAATCGTCACAAATGGATAATCAAAATAAATCCAAGTAAATCCCTTCAAATAACCTTTACCCTTCGTCGTAAACCTACGACTTCCTGTCCTACAGTATCCTTTAATGATATTCAACTAATCCCTGTTGAACAGATTCCTACCTAGGACTCCACTTGGACAAACATCTTACTTGGAATCCACATACAAGACTAAAACTACAAGAAACTGCCTGTCGTTTTCGACTACTTAAACATTTACTAGACAAACCATCAAACATTCCAATTCATTACAAAAGACTCGTTTACTTAAAAGTAATTAGACCAATTTGGACATATGGAGTTGAGCTTTGGGGCTCTACTAAACCATCCAATTCTTCTCGTATCCAATCCTTACAATCTAAAGGCATTAGAAAAATCCTCAATGCTCCTTTCTCACACAAACAAACTTATCCATCAAGATCTTACTATACCTTACGTTTCTGACTAAGCTCAAACCATATATCAATCCTTTCATAGCAAATTTCACAACCATTCAAATCCATTAGTTTCATAATATTCTTCTAATTTCATTCCAGATAACCTTCCGAGGAGCCTGAAGATGGTCTCGGGACCTCCTAACATAGTACTTCACTATATAGAACCTTTATAAGTGCTACCGACGGGTAGTGGCTTTAAAAACGATTGACTTGTCGTTTTTATCATTATCAACACATTTACTTGATCTATTATATTTTAAATTGTATATAGTTGTAAATTTTAATGAATAAATAAAATTTAAATACTTGAGGCGCGGGATTCCAAAACCAGCCAAGTCCAACTACCTGATATTTTTTTTTCCAAAAAAAATTTTAGAGTATCTTTAGGTGGAAGATTTTCTTCCAAAAATAGTTAAATCAAATTAAAAACGGCCATACAAAAAGTAAGGATTCTCTAATCCAGCCTAACCTTTACCTTTTTCTTCAAGCTGTGAAACATTCTCAAAAATGAACTAGTTTTGGAGTTCTCATATTTTAAAAAGCTTGTTGTTTTATGATTATATATATTTTTTGTCAAATAATGAGAGATTTTTTTAATCTTGTCTAAAAGCGAAATTGTTTTATCCATAGGGGTGTACAGAATAAGACCGAATTAATTTTTACACCCATACATTTCTTTTTTTAGGAGAACATAAAAACACACAACATAAAGAATTCTCTACTCCCACACTCATCTTTTGAAGTTGGATACAAAAATAAGTGACTCAGCTCTGGGACAAAAGACATGAGCTAAAGATAAACCAACAGGTCCTTCGATATCCCGGACGAGTTAAGAAGAGAGTATCCTAAGCAGTTATCCTTTTAAAACTTAGAACTTAAAACCGTGTATGTTCCAACTTTTCAGGGAATGGCTTTAAAATTGTTACAACCTTGTGAGCCAGGCATTGAGATTTAAACTGTTCCCTAAGCCCCTCTCCGCCCCTCCCCCTAACCCGCTGGGGATCCACGGAACGAAGATTAACTGGGATCCATAACAAGTTTTTAATTGGAGGATCGTGTAAGTGAATCTGTGAGCCGGGTAAAGGGATGAGTGACCGGTTTCTGTTTACATAATTTTAACATGTAAATCTTCATCGATCAATTATGTTAATACTTTATTTATTTAAATTTACTTAATACTATTTTTTTCATTGCTTTTTAAATATGATGACCTAGAATATAGATAAAAACGAGGGATAAAATGTAGTATTTGACGGTAATATTCTATTTTTTTCTCACCAAAATTAATTTGTCAAAATTAAGATAACTTCACACCCACATTTCAGATCAGATTCTGATTCAGCATTTAATATCTAGTTTATTTTATTAATATCTCTCTCTCTCTCTCTCTCTCTCTCTCTCTCTCTCTCTCTCTCTCTCTCTCTCTCTCTATATATATATATATATATATATATATATATATATATATATATATATATATTGTTCGCGCCAATCGCCGCTCTTGTGAAAAAGGAAGAAGAGATATTGTACATAGCCGCCCTTTATCGCAATTCCTTAGTCTACTGGCCCTTTAGTGTTACAATAACTACCTAGAGGGCAGTTGATAACTACTTTCCGACTCTCACAGAGTTAAAATCACCATCTTATCGTGTCCACTAATCCCAGCTAGACCAGACATCACTCTCTTGCTGTCTTCTAAAGCTGAACGAGCGACTTACCTTTTGCCCAAGGCCCTATGGTCTTCCTTGTCTCTCTATGCCCAAGGCTAAGATTAGCCTTCCTAACTTTTCCTTTAAAAGTGTTTTCTTATGATATTACCAAAGACATTACTTTTCCTTGCAAATGAACAGTGATCTGAGCAGAAGATTTTTCAACTGATCATCTCAGCATACAAGAAAAAAAATCAGCCGCCGGCAATTCTCTTAGAGGCCTCTGAGAAGTCGCGGAGGTACAGCGGCAACTGCACAAGGGTCAGTGATTTTCACTTTAATACTTAGTTTAGATATCTTTTATTAAAGGTTTCCCCAAAATTGCGAGCATTCGTTTTAATAAAATTACATACAGTCCATTACCCAGAGGCTGCTGCGATTTCTGAGGAAGTTACCCTTCCTTTTAAGTCACCTCAGAAAATATTACGATCATTGATCTAACATATATGTATATTTATATATATTATTGTGATTGTTCCCCTTCAGGAGAGCGATTGAACATGAACTCATTATTTCACTTCCCTTATGCTCTTTCTATTCATCTCCAAAAAACTCTTCATCCTCTCGGAATGCTTCTTCTTCTTGTGGACATTCATCCGTCCACTTCCTCCCATTTACTTTGATATTCTGGATTTAACCATCCTTTAGATGTGTTTGTAAAATGTTGCTCGGCGTTTTCTGATTTCTTCGGTTATTGTTTTTGTGTTTTCATAGAGTTGATTTTGAGGTCTTTTCATCCAGATGACATCTCTACTAATTGCCTCATAAATCTTCCTAAAAATTTTTCTTTCCCGCTTTTCCAATTCCCTAATTATGGAATGACCGCCTATTACGTTAGTTAATCAAAAGTATTAAATAGTTTCGGCTGCATAGCTGGCTTCTGGAAGAATCACTGTTTTATAATGTCTTAATTTCCGTCTGTCGAAATGCAGTTTTTGTATACATATATATATATATATATATATATATATATATATATATATATATATATATATATATATTTATTTATTCATAAATCCACACAAACACATAGAAACACACATCCAAAAGAATGCTGACTAACCATTTATTGTCCTAAAAAAGAAGCCATAAACGAGCAAATTCAGTCGGACTATTTTTGGGAACGAAACCATATAAGTTAGTCTTTAAACCCAACAATTCTACCACTAATTATTTTGTATTTTTTTTTTTAAATATTATTTTATGTATATAGGTGTAATTGAGTTTATTTACTATATTGTTTCTAATATCTTTTTATATTAAGGATGTTTTTTATTCTTGTGTATTTTAAGAGAAAATTACTTATGTATTTACTGGCAAATGCTTTGTATTTCATCTTTCCTAACGTTTTTATGTTAATTTTACTCTTAGATTGCTTGATTTTTTTCAAGAGCAAAATCAAATCGAGTGGAATTCGTAAGGAGGAGATTGTTCACTTAAATATTTATTTTATTGTTTTTTATTGTTACTAAGCGGATTTAACGGAAAAAAAAGTTTTATGATTAGCCGCAATTAATTAATAGTGATTTAAAACAGAAACGTATGCCAACAATTGCACGAGGCTGTTAAAGATGTTTCCGCATCGCTCATCTCGGCGCAAGCCCGCATCTCTTATCGCCTTCTCAAGAGCAAGATTAAACAATAAACAGGCCAGTGCATCACCTTGCCGTAATCCCTTCCTTGCATGAAACTCTTCTGTCAGTTCACCGTTTATCCTAACTACACACCTCATATCCTTCATAGTGACTTTAATCATCTGTATAAGCTTCTCAGGTATATTAAGACCCCTGAGGCCACTGTACAGTTTTTCATGCTGTATGCTGTCATACGCCGCTTTGAAGTCTACGAAGAGATGGTGCGTTTTTTTATCTTGTATTCTCGGCCCTTTTCGAAGATGGTCCGCAGACAGAAGATTTGGTCCGATGTAGATTTTCCTTTTCTGAAACCGCATTGGTACCTGCACATGAGAGCAACGAGATTCCCCGGTAGTTATCACATGCATATCTATCAAGATAATTAAGGAAATAATATCTTAAGACTAAGATAAATTAAAAAAATAAATAAAATACCGTACTTAGAAAAAAAAATACAAAAGAATATGGTCAATTTTAGAATTACTACGGACCTATCAGGTGTCGTCCATGTTCCCTTATGAATATCAAGATAATTAAGGAAATAATATCTTAAGACTAAGATAAATTAAAAAAATAAATAAAATACCGTACAAAAAATAAAAAGCCATACAATCTTTACACTCAGGCTTGACCAACTTATAATAAAAAAAAATATAAGTTTATATTATATTATATTATAACTAGGGCTGTGAATTATATGCAATAAAAACTGAGAATATGCACATATATTGGGTAAAATATGCAATGAAATACCGAAAATATGCAACTATCTGCATTATTAGAAAAATAAAAAAATCGCAATACATACCTATACTTAAGTACAAACTCAAGTTTAAATAACTAATTGTGTTGAAAAAGGGAACATTAGGAAGGGAAACATTAAAAAGTTACTATTAAAAAAACAAAAACGAATCTCTTAAAGATAAATAAAACACATTAAACAGGGAACTTTAAAAACGAAAAAAAATCAAGACATTAATTTCCAGAAAACTTAAACAACAATCACAACCAAAATACTTATACTTTAAAACAGAACAATATAAACAAAAAACATTATGTAACGACCATAAAAAAAACTCTCCCGACTTATTCATGCCACTTATTCACTGTTGTAGATTTGAATCGCAGACAACCAACTTTTCAGGTTTTTGAACAAAACAGATCGTCTATTGGGCCTCATAATAGATTTGAAACGGCTAAACGACCGTTTACGAATGAAATGTATCGGTGAACACTGAAACTGTGTAATGGAATGATGGAAGATAGAAGGGTGAGATTTAAAGTGAAGTCATAATATTCCACGTATTTGAACGAAGTATAAACAAGAAATTAATCGTATTAAACAATTCTAAGAGAAGCAAATACGATCGAAAGTTCGCTGAAACCGAAGAATCAGCACTTTGACACATACAAACGCATTTAGGCGAAAAAAAAAAAAAGAATGGGAGGAGTTCATAGAGCTATTTTGTCTATATTCTATTTTTTTTTCTGCTCGGAAACATAAAAAAATTCAAATTTCAAATGCTGATCTGCCAGATAAGTAGATAAATATGTAAGTCTAGTTCAAAATATGTAAAAATATGCATTTATGGAAAAATATACACAAATATGCAATTTAAAAATAGCTCAAATTTATTCCAAATGCCTCCAAACATATATATTTTAATAATATTAGATATTTTAGGTAGTTAGGAGAAATATGCAAATGCATATATTTCACAGCCCTAATTAGAACATATAGAAATATAAAAGATTTCGTCCACATTATTAAAATAATATTTACTATCAAAATTAATATGATCCTTTTGTTTTACTAATTTGATAATATGAAATTTAAGAAATAAAAAAAAAAAAATTTAATTCTAAGAATGTTGGAGTACATTTTTAAAAATATGTTTAAATATTTATCCTAACTTTGGAAGTCATATAATTATTAGAGAATTTAATACAGCCATTACCAATAGAAGCTATTTTTACATCTCTGCTTTTACCGTTTGGTTATGGTGCTAATAAAACCAATGTCGTAAACACTTCTTAGGGTTTATAGTCCCCTCGCCTTTCGTATTTTAACACATTTTATAGCTTCGAAGAAATACTAGAGCGCTATAATCTTGTTCAGTGTTTTTATATCATTTTTATGTTTTTTCGGTATAAAATAAACAGAATTTTTCGAAAAGATTAGGCTACAGAGAAACGCAAGTTCACAACCAGATATAATCACCTTGTTTAAGTTGTTAAATGATCGTAACCTTGAATTGAAAATGACTTAAAGTCATCATACGACGTAATAAAGATGTGCTATGGATAATAGATTGAAAACTGTTTAATCAATTTTATGTCACCAATCAAAACACCCGATGTTATGTATGAGTGATTTCTAAATTTCGGTACAATTTAAGTCACAAAGGTATTTTGAAAATTGTACTGAACATAAAATTTAGATTTTAATTTACATGGCCAAGTACCCATTCTACCGTTATGGATCCCCAACAATAATGATATATCTACATATTTAACCGGGGTAATTGACGTTTATGTATAGCATTACACACCATCATTAAGAGGTGTCACAACCCTCTAGGTCACTCCCTAAATTATTTTTGAAAATCCCTACATCGCTATCTTAAAGGAAAATTTGGGGGTTGTTTTATATTGGGCAAGACTATTTCTGGTACACGTGTCTACTGCCATCTGTTTCAAGACGCTGAGTTCATTGTTAGACATGTGGAGGTGCATTGACTCGGCTCGGTAAGTACCGTATTTTAATTCATCCTCACTCCCTAAGGTGTAGCAACCCATCGACAACATGATATTTTTTTTGAGATTCAAGATAAATTCAAAGCACTCCTGAAAAACCAATAGATACCATGTTTTACTTTTTTAAATAGGCCACGTGTATAACGTGATACCAACGTTTTCTTGGTTAGAACTCACTCCCTAGCAACTCACTCCCTACAACTGAGTGAGGATATCGTGTTATATTTGAACTTAAATTGCTTTAGCGTTTAGCTGCTTTTATAAAAATAAATTTCTTGATTTCTCCCACTCATAAATGTAGGAGAATCCACCATGAAATGTGGGAAATTTCTAGGCATCCAGCACAGTCGGACCATCAACATCAGCCCAAGAGGAACCAAAAAATTCAATTATTGCTGCTAGTTAATTTTTTATTTTTAAACGTACAGCATTTTTTTTATTTTATGTTTAAACAATATACCCACCTACTTAGTTATAATGAAAGTTCAAAGAACATTATTATTATCAACACAATGTTTTTAATATACTCTTATTTTATTTAATACCTAATGTGATAGTCTTTATTTCGTAGCTTATTTATCATTTACAATCTATTTAGGTTTTATTGTTTGAAAGTTAATAGAACTGTCGTTATTAAGTGCAATTTTATATTATTTTAGTATTTTTAAAGTTTAGTTTGAAGTTTTTAAAGTAGATGTGACAGTACGTACCTAAAAGGCTGAAAATGTAATTTATGTATACACCCCAAGTTTATAATACGAGTATACATTCCTCGTTAATTTCGCTTTTCTTTTCTTGAATGTAATAAATATGATATTTTCCCCACTCCCTAGATAATTAACCCACTTCCAAGTCGTGGTTTTTCACTCCCTAGATCCAAACTCACTCCCTAGATTTTAATAGTTATTATTTATTCAATATATCTAGAAATGTTGCAGATTATGAATGTCCACTTCACAGACTCACTTCACACACCTTAAAGAAACACTCTGTGAAAAAAAAAAAAAAAAAAATCTATTTACATGTTTTATGTAGTGAACATTTTTTTTTTATTGGAATTGTTCCGAAATATTGAAATCACCCGTATACATTTATCTACTTAATCCCAAAAATACCTCATCAAATTACCTTCTGCCTTCGTCTTAAAACTATCATTCGTTGTACTACAGAATTCTTTAATGCTATTCCATTAATCAGTGTTGAATCCCAAACAGAATTATGAGGAATCATTGTGATTCTAGAAATAAATGTCACTGAAGGAATGAGAATTATAGCTTCAATGACATTTTCACGCATAGCTATAATACTAATGCTCTAATGCAGAGATTTGGTGGTTGAAAGACACTTAAAAACATAGTAATTGTACATCAAAATTTTAATTTTATAAAATTTAATAAAAAAAAAAGGCCACCATAATTTAATAAAAAAAGGCCACCATAATTTAATAAAAAAAAAAAGGCTCAGTCAAACTCCACATGTCGCACATGAACTTTTATTATCAATTTCAAGCTCTATATAACTTTATAATTTTAACCTCTCTTGTAAAATGGAGCTTTTTCTCTACTCGATCGATTTTTAAACTTTATATTCGAATATATCGCATTTTTGAAAAACAATATTTGGAAACCGTTAAATTTTAGTACTTCTAAACCTCGGTAAATTTGTACTAATATTAAAAGCCCTTGATTATGGTATTGAATAGTATATATATATATATATATATATATATATATATATATATATATATATATATATATATATCATATTGAAAAAAACAAAAAAAAAAAAAAAAGATTTCATGATTTAACAAAAAAAAAAAAAAATACTAAAAATGTTCATAATTAAACCGATAAAAAATTTACTCCAAAAAAACCAGTAAATTTTTGAAAATTACTATAGCTGACTCTTATGTTGACTTAATTTAAAATAAAGAGGGACACGTAGTTCCCTGAAAAATAGTTTCAAATAGCAGTTACCTTATCATTGAGATAATCTCAAGACTCCGTTCCTCTCTTATCATCCACAATGCGGAACAACTTCATAACTAGGAAACTTTGAACTATCTCTTAGAATTATAAATAGTAAATGTTTTCACAGTTAATAGATAATTTTAACTTATAATTGAAGTTTTATTTGTTTATCAATAATAATCTTATATTGAAGTATGCAATTGACCATTATTTCTTCAAAGATATTTTCACTGATTGCAGTAATTTTTAACCAGGTTAAAATTTTACTGATTAAGTGCTTGGAGATTACATAAAAGCATAATTAGACATCCAATTTTTAGTTTTAATGTATGACTTGGGTAATCTAGTAGATAATAGACTGCTTTATCAGTGCTTACAACTAAAGGCCCACGAATCATATTTTTACACACAATATAAAAAATCGAAGGATCGACATTTTGCTTTGATAATGATATTTATTCGGCAGAAATAATTATATTGATTTAATCTAGTTGGATTTCTAGCTATCTCTGTATCTGCCACTCAACATTGTGGATTTTAATTTTTACTCCCAGACACTCCAATCCCATATCATAAAACTTCAAGAATTGTGTCAAAAATGGAGAATCAAAATAAATCTCATCAAATAACCTTTACCCTTCGTCGTAAACCCAAGAACTCCTGTCCTACATTATCCTTTAGCGATGTTCCACTTATCCCCGTTGATGAGATCCGCTACCTAGGACTCCATCTGGACAAACGTCTTACTTGGAATCCACATACAAGACTAAAACGACAAGAAACTGCCCGTCGTTTTCGACTACTTCAACATTTACTTGACAAACGCTCCAACCTTTCATTTAATTACAAAAGACTCATTTACATAACAATAATTAGATCAATTTGGACATACGGAGTTGAGCTTTGGGGCTCCACTAAACCATCCAATTCATCCCGTATCCAATCCTTACAATCCAAAATCCTTAGAAAAATCCTAAATGCTCCATACTTCGTCACAAACAAACTTATCCACAGACCTTAATATACCTTACGTTTCTGACTTAGCTCAAACCAGATATCAATCCTTTCATAGCAAACTCCACTCAAATCCATTAGTATCACAACTTGCTTCTCATTCCATTCTAATCCTCCGAGGCACCTGAAAAGAAGATGGCCTCGGGACCTTCTAATATAGTACTTCATAATAAAGAACCTTTATAAGCGCTACCAATGGGTAGGTGCTTTAAAAACAAATGACGTGTCATTTTTATTTATGTCATCACATTTACTTGATGTATCATATTTTATATTGTATACAGTTGTAAATTTCAATAAATACATTAAAATTTTTTTTAAAAAAAAATTATACTATTATAAATTTCAATATTGTTAAATCTTTCTCGAACTATGAAAATTATGTTAAAATATGGATTTAATAGTTTTATCATTCTAATGTGTATTGCGAAATGGTGCCAACCATATATCGGTCGATCTTTTTTAATAATTCAATTGAATATAAGTAAATTTTATTATCGATTTCAAGTTATATACAACACAGTAATATTGTAATCTCTCATGTAGAGTGGCGCTCGCTACCTATCGGTCAATTTTCAAACTTCGCTGTTATTCACATATAGCTTTTTTAATTGGAAATTAATTGGAAATCAGTAGATATAATTATTGCTTAACCATTCTGGAATTATAATGATGACGTAGTTAAAATTTGGTAGAGATTGGTTCAGTAGTTTTCGTGGTTAGTGATCACTAAAGACCGGATTTTCGTGCAGTATAAACCATTGAAACGTGCAACAAAAACTTCAAAACGTGCAAAACCGTGCAATAAAAAAATCAAAACGTGCCATAAAAAAAATCAAAACATGTAAAAAGGTGTACTAAATAAAAATATTTTGTTTTTTAAGGTGTAATTGATATATTGTATAGTATAATTTTGTTTTTTATTTTTTATTAGCACCCAAGTAGACATAAAATAAAGTAAATTATTGAATATAATGAAATTAATAATTTAAATGTTTCATTTGCTTTAAATAAGGGAGTTATGCCTTTTCTATATAATAACTGAAATTAATAATTTTCCTTTATTTAAACTATATTTTGTATTAAAATATTTAAATAAAAAACACTTAGGAACAATAATTATATGCCATAGTAAAACAAAACATAATACAAAATTCTATTTATTACCATCAAGTAGATACATAATATTATGTTTTAAAAGAATATATTTTAAATCTATCTTTTAAATTATAAAATACGAAAACAGCTAGAACATATTTTAGGACAAGAATCAATTATTTGGACGATATAAACAATTCAATAAAACATAAACAAAATAAAGAAATCAATTTTTTTCGTTAAAATTTACTACACTATACATTTCTAAATTTTTTTCTGTCAAATTATACCTCCTGTCATCGAGGATTTTTTTTAAAAGAGAAAAAGCTTTTTCTACATCAATACTGGTGAGGGGCATTTTTTATAGGAACTTAAAATGTTTGGTGCCACATCTACATCTGAACGTTTACCATTTAAAACGTCGTTAAATGTTTGTAAAATTTTAAATCCAAGATTTTTTTCAAATACAGTTTGAAATTTTTCATAAATTAATTTCCCTTTGTCGTTATTTACTTTTTTGAGTGTCTCTTCAACACTTTGTACGATACTAATTTGTTCATCTAACGATAGATTTTTGCCCTCTAAATAATTTATTGCAACGGGTATTAGGACCTTATGAATGCCTATTCGGACTTAACTGAATTGTTTTTTTACAATGCTTTTTAATTTGGTGATAACAAGAGCATCTTCTTCCAAATATTCTATTAGCTCTGCATACCTATCCAAATTTTCGGAATAAAAAAGGGCAGCATCTATCCAGGTTCCCCACCTGGTAAGAACTGCTTCTGGGGGCAAGGGGCAATTCATTACATTCCTATATATAGCCACTCGCTGAGGGGCTTTCAAGGAGATTTTTTTTACCACAAGTTATTAATTTATATACATTTTGGAAAGCATGACGTATTTTCTCGGCAACTCTATTAAGAACATGCGCCACACTTGTGTGAAACATGTTTAGGTAAATCACTTTAAGAGCGTTCCCAGTTTTGAGCATATAAGGAGCTGCATCGGTTACTAAAAGTAAAACCTTACCTTGATACCCGTTGGGGCCGAAAGAATTTAAAAACTATTTAACAAACCGCGACACCGTCTCAAAATTATTTTTTTTCCAATTCTTTACAAGAAATTAAGTGAGGGGTAGGCTCAATTTCTGGGTGCAAAATACCCAATGCACAAATATATTTCCCTCTCGAATCAGTCATTTCATCGACTGAAATATAAATAAAATTATTGGAAATTTCTATTTTTTTTTATTTTTAATTTTCATTAAAGTCTGTTAATAGCAGACATTTAGATAATTTTTCTTAGTGTGCTCTCATCAGGTATTTTCTGTCCAGTATACTTTTCTAAAAAGTTTGTACATTGCGGACATGAAAGCTTGAATAGCGGAATATAGGAAGAGACTAATGCCATACACAATTCCTGATTAAAAGAATTCTTCTTATTAGCACCACTACAGCTTTCTGTTATCAAAAGTTGAGTTACGTTTTTTCTTTTCTTAGCGGCCTCAACTGCTTGTTTATGACTGCCTATACAATAAAATAATAAAGTAAAAAAATGTAGGTACACAGAACAAGATAAATGATTTAAAAGTCAGCATAAATTGTGCAAATCAAAACAAAATGTTTATTTTATTTTAATTAACTGTTTAGGAAAAATTAGGAAAAATTAAAAAACGTAGGTAGTTCATTAAATTATGTTTTCTAGATTGGGATTCAGGAAATGCCATTTCATAATTTAAGTCTAAAACTTACTTGTTTGGCAGTGGGCGTCTACTTGCGATTTCCTATCAACACCTACGTTTTTGCAGCAAGATTCACAAAAAATGATTTTTCCATCAGTTTTTAGTTCTGGGTACGGCTGTATCCATCCCTTTAATTTGAAACAAACACTACTTTTCCCTTTAGGCATGTTTTATATAGAATTGCACAACTTGATAGTGGCAGAAGAAATGAAAATAAAGAACTGAGAAATACAAACACGGATACCGGATATAGGGAGGGGTGGGATGTTGAAAAACATAAAAATTCCCAGAAAATGGGGGACTCGAGAATTGAAAACTCCTACGAAAAAATATTAAAACCGGTTTAAAAAAAAATGGTTTGTTTTATTCCACTTGTTTTATAAAACGTCGAGTGTTATTTATTTATATTTTATCCGCTTTGTTGACTGATTTTTTTTTTTTTTTTTTTTTTAACAGACAAATTCAAAAATAAAACCTTAAAACGTGCAATTTCATGCAGGAAAACCTTAAAACGTGCAATTTCGTGCATTAACGTCGAAACGTGCAATTTCGTGCAATATAAAACTAGTATAGAAATAACGTAGTTTTCATGATTCGAATTTCTATCCAAGTTTTAATGAATTTGGAGTTTGCAAAAGTAGATGCAATTGGACGAAAATCCGGTCTTTAGTGATCACAAACAAGAAAAGGCTTGTCCTTTTATGTAATACTATAGATGTATAAATAGATATAAAATTGTATGGATTTTTTATTGAATTTCCTTTTAAATTATTTTGAAAAAAAAAAGAAAAGTTTTTCTAAGATAAGTCATTTCTCCTCATTAAGTGTAATAGTTTGTCGGAATCTTCAATGATAAAGACTTTTGTTGAGGTTTTATTTTCATTCATAATAATTAAAATTATGATTTTGGGATTTCTTCTAACGCTCCATTGAATACTGTGATTTATCGTACCGTGTTTATTCTCCTTCAATGTAATCTCCGCAATCCCAGCGGCAAACGTCGTAAAAAGCTCTTTTTTACGCCCTGTTTATTGGTTCATGAGCAATTAATTTATATTTGAGACTAATAAAGCCCAAGGAGGGACTTAGAGAGTTATCTACTCAAGAAGTCGGACGACTATAAACAGTGAACCATTTACCCTGTAGATCTACCCCGAATAGCTCCCCCCCCCCCAGACTTAATCAAATTCAAGTTTATCTTTCTCAAAGTACACTTCCACTGTATGGCCTCCATTTTGATTCATGGGCTTAAATACCAGCAGTTCCTCTAAGCATGAAATTACCTTATTAGGAAAAACAGCTTAAGTTTATAATATTTTATTAATTTAATTCATTATGAATTATAATCTCATTACATTTATACCCATTTACTGATATTTGTATAAAGGATTTATCTATATATTATTACATAAAACAGACAAGTCATTTTTCGTTTGTGATCACTAACCACGAAAACTACTGAACCAATCTCAACCAAATTTGAACTACATCCTCTTCATAATTCAAGGAAGGTTAGGCAATAATAAAATTTGCATATTTTATATTAAATTGTTATTCAAAAAACGATAAATATGTGATGCGCATTGAAGTTTGAATATTGACCGATAGGAGGCGAGCTCCATTCAAAAGAGGTTACAAAGATAAAGTTTCCTTTTAGGGACAACAATGGCGGAAGTTATCCTTCCGCCATATTAAAACCGTTAGATATTTTTAAACAGTATCCTCAAGGACAACAATGGCGGAAGTTAAAAACCGTTAAAAACAGCATCCTTAAGGACGAAAAAAAACCAATAAAAGGACGAAAACTAATTCTAATTGTAGAAGAAGAGAGTAGCCAAGGATGTCCTTCGGCCTCAAAAAATCGACAGATCCTGGCAGATCTGTAAAACAGTGTATATAAAAGTGTTATATAGAGTTAAAAATTGACAATAAAATTTACTTATATTTAATCAAATTAATAAAAAATATTTAATTCCATTGATGTTTACATCTATGTGATTAGCTCCATTCCGCAATATAGTTCCAAAGGATAAAACTGCCAAACCCAACAGCACCACATTTTAACTATATCATCTTCATAGTTCAAGGAAGGTTTAAGATGCTAAAATTTACCTTTATCATAATTTATATATATGTACATTGTATAATGTCAGAAACGAGGTGTGCCACACTGCCATATACTTTTATGGTTAGATATTAAAATCCAACCAGATGAAATCAAAATTATTTCTGCCGAATAAAAATTATTAACAAATCAAAATTTCAATTCTTTGTTCTTTAATACTGTGTGTAAAAATATTACACAAAGGGCCTTTACTCATAAGCACTGAAAATGTAGTCCATTTTCTGCAAGAGTTACATAATTGGCTGGGTCTCTAATTCTGCTTTATGATTTTAACTATGCGTGAAAATATCATTGAAGAAATAAAGTTTAATTGCATATTTTAATACAAGAGTATTATCGATAAGCAAATAAACTTTTCAGAGTTAAAATTATCTATGTTATAAGCGAGTGAAGCCGCGACGGGGGATGCTAGTATGTTATAAATCTGTGGAATAATCACTACGATAAGTTTTAAAGTTACAACCCATTTGTAACATTTCAACGAAAGTCCTATATTAATAGATCAATTGGTTATCCTACGTCTTAGTACAGTTACAATCTAAGTCTTAGTCATAGAAAACTAGAAAAAATGTCGAAGCCTTGAACTCTAAAAATAAGAAGTTCTGTCTCCTGAAAATTGTTTACCAACCTTAGTTTTAAATAAATTAAAAAGTCTTCCTCGAAATAGTGTCAGGTTTGGGAGGGGCAAGAGGGGAAAGGAAAAGAGTATGTTTTTAGGTGTTCGATCAAATAACTCGAAAACTTTTAGCCCATTTTGTGCCCTATACATTATTAAAGCTAATCAAATTTAATGTTTAGCTAATTAAACATGTAAAAATCGTCATATATTGCCAAAACATACACATCTAGCGTGCTAGCCTGGGTATTTCGCGAGATTTAATCAAAATTTCATATATATGTGGTCTGTTAGTAAATTTAATCAGCGTTCAGATGGAAAAAAAAAAATCTAGTTTTAATTGACCGGGAGAGAAACAGTCAGTGCGGAGGTATACTACAATTTTTTATTGAATCTGGCCTTGCGATTTTTTAATTGTAATAGCAAAAGAAAAATTAATTGGGAATTTTAATATTTTGATTTGAAATTGAAAAACAATAGTAATAATTTTATTCTAGAAATAAATATGATTTCTCCATCGGCTGGTCCTATGATAATTATAACGTCAATGATATTGTCAATGCTATTGTCACACATAGCTATAATTTTTAATCCGGTACCATCGCACGAATTAAGTGATGGGAGATCACGTAATAACATAATTGGACATGAAATTGTAATTTAATTGTATGAGTTTGTAATCTAAATGGAAAGAGAATATTTACTAAATTATATGTTACAAATCATTCGATTTTCACCCGGATCCACATATCATAACACATATTAATCTCTTTTTGAATAACAATTTAATTGAAAATAACTAAATTTTATTATCAATTTCAATCTCTAACAAAGGTACGGTGTTACCTTTGTTACCTTCCCAGCAGGATAGCGCTCGCCACCTATCGGTGGAATTTAAAACATGACTGGAACCCGCTTATTAATCGCTTATTTAAATTAAAAATTTGTAAAATTTATTATTGATAAACCTTCCTTGAACTATGAAGATTATTTAGTTTAAATTTGTTGAGTAGTTTTCGTGGTTAGTGATCACATACGATTGTGATAAAATGAAATCTGTACAATAAAATTCACCTTTTATATAATAGTGTAGATTACCAAAGAAGTAAAAAAAAAAAAATGTCTGTTTAGGAGAGGGTAAATAAATATTGACATCCATGCAAAAAAAAATCTATTAAATATAAAATTTTTATTACACAGAAAAAAAACATTTTTTATAGCTGTTTGTTGAAATTTACAACTGTTTACAACATATGAGGCGCCTAATTGCTAAACGTAGCAAATCCACAGAAAATCGAAATTGAGTTTTATACACCGTTCGATCCAGCTCCTTGCACGCAGAAGACTGACTAGGTTTTAGGTTTGAAAACGAAGGAAAAGCTGTTCAAATTTACAATTAAAAATCACGTACTGTAGCAAAAGGGAGTAAAACCATACCTATCACAGTACCAAAAGGGAGTATCTCACAATATGGCCATATTATGTATATTATTTGTCAGATTTAGAAAAGCTGTTTAGAAAAGTTACCTGTTATTGTGATCGTAATTACTATTGACTAGTCCATTTTTTACATTATATTTCATTTTTTTTTTTGTTAATAAATGTTTTTAAACTTTATAAAAAAGTTTTTAGATAGCTATTTCTTTTAAATGTTTAAGTTACCTACTTAAACACAGTCAATAATATTTTGATACTACTAGGTACGTAGTTCTATAATTTATTGTTTTTATTTTGTTGCTCAATACATGCATTTATGTTTACAAATATTTTCTAATGATAAATTGTTTTAAATCATTTTCAAAGACGTTTTACTAGAATTCTGTCTAGAAGTAAGATGAGGAAGAATAATAATAATTTGTTTAGGAAAATGTGTATTGTGATTACATAGACTAGTCCATGTATGTACATATTTCGTTTATTACTTTACTATCCGTTTTTATTGTTCACCAAGCTAACAAGAAACATTTTTTAAACGTAAAATAATTTTTTTTAATCCATCATTTCAATTCTATAAATCAACTCAGCACATGTATTTATTTCATTATCAAAACGGAGTAAGTACAGAAGAAAAACCAATTTTAAAAAAAACTGGTCAACAGGGGCCATAATTACGCTTACCCAACTAAAACCATCTTTTTTTTTCTGCTAATTATACAAGAAAAATTGAGTCAATTGCTCGAAAGCAACTACCTATTGGTAGCACTTATAAATGTTCTATATAATAAAGGTACTCTATAAGCAGGTCCCGTGGCCATCTTCTTTTCAGGCGCCCCGGAGGGTTATCTGGAATAGAGTGGGAAGTGGGTTGTGATAGAAATAGATTTGAATGCTATGAATGATGATGAAGTTTGATATGAAAGGATAGGTATCTGGTTTGGGCAAAGTCAGAGACATAAGGAACATTGATATCAATATGGATAAGTAATTTAAATGAAACAAGAAAAATTACATTATATTGCGGACATACCAGTATCATAAAGTTAACATAAAATAAATAAATAAAGCGAAATTTATAAATAGACAATAATTATTAGCTATTTAATGCCCATAAAGCCAATTAAGAGGGCGATAAGCCGTTATTAGGTTGATGTATAGATCCATCAATAAAGTGCCCCTCCAGACTCGGTCAACACCGAACCCCTCGAGTTTATGATCGATCCAAGGCCCTATCGAGTTGTTACCTGCTCCTAATCGATATATTAGTTTTAGGGAGGGGGATTGGGGGGATGACTCAGGGGAAGTGTCCTTTATGACCACAGTGGCCAGCCCTTGAGGAAGTTCTCAGAGCTTCAGTGCACTAAAGAGATCCTATTTCAGCCATAATGGTTGTTAGTGACAGTGGGGCATTATCGCAACTGTCTTCCTCTCGGCAATGTTGGAAAAGTTCCTCTACTTTCAGCTTCTCCCAACTATCTTGAGTCAAATGAAGTTGGCTAATCGGTGATTCTATCTTTTTTTTTTTTTTAATAGTCATCAGATCGTCAATTTTTTACAACTGTATACAAGAAAATAAAAATATATCCAGCAAATGTGAAGATAATGGTCATAATGAGATTTCGATTGATTGTAAAGCAACTTCCTATTGTTAACACTCCAATAAAAGTTCTACCATATACCTGGACGCCATCTTCTTTTCAGAGGCCTCGGAGGTTTATCTCCATTAAAGTAGTAAGCAAGTTGAGGTTTTCTATAAAATGATAGGTTACTGAATCACTTCAGATACGCATGATGGTATAGAAGGGTCAATATAATTAGGATTGATGAATTAATTGCCACTTCTATTGCAAGTATTTTATTAGAATATTAGTTTCGAATGCTTTAGTTCTAAAACATACACAACTTTCAACACATCTGTACTATGTTACAAATTTGTTTCCATTTGGAACAGAAAAATCCAATGAGTCATAAGGGAAATGCCATAGTAAACCCCAAAAATTTAATCCTCCTGCCTGTTTCCCCTTCCCACGACGGATATATTTCATTTATCTCTTAGATCTCCTAAGGTGAGTACAAATGTTTGATTTCTTGTCTTACATTTTTGAAAACTTTACTGTATACAGAGTGTCCCGAATTTAAATGTCAAATCTTCAGGAACTTATAGGGGACCGAAAAACTAAGACAAAAAACTCTTTAGAGATTTGCTCGTTTTTGCTTAGATTTTCTCTAAAACTAAGCAAAAAAGAGCAAATCTCTAAAGGACTTAGTTTTTCGGCCCCCCTATAAGTTCCTGAAGTTTTTTTCCATTTATATTCGGGACACCCTGTATAATCCATGTAACATAGTCACATGTGTTGAAAATTTTGAATGTTTTAGAGCTGAAGATGAATGATTAGCATTCGAAACTTGTATTCTAATAAAATAATCAAAATAGAAGTGGTAATTAAATCATCAATCCTGATAGGTCACTGTTTTGGGCTAAATCAGCAACATGTGGTGCATTGAGGTCTTTATCGATAAGTTTGTTTTTACTTCTATATAATTTAATGATCTTCAATATCTATTGAAACACCTTGTTCAACACCTTCCTCTTCTTAAAAACAAAACAAAAAAAAAAAAAACATTTTATCTGACGAAATGGGGAACATAACAGAATAAAAAAGAGTTGGGATTTGTGAAATGTGGGAGAATTTGAGGATTTAGTGGAGTCCTAGACACAACTCCTTATATCAAAATAGGTCTAATTATTGTCATGTAATTGAGTCTCCTGTAATTAATCGGAAGGTTTGAACGTTAGACATTGTTGAAATCGAAAACAACGGTCAGTTTTTGTCTTTTTAGTCTGGTATGTTTTATAAATTTAAAAGTTAAAAAATCTGACCCCCTTGACCGTCAATGGTCATTTCTTTCTATTTTTGTTTTCTTTTCGCTTACCTGTAGGAGATTTAATTTTCTGTAGGAGTTAAATTTTCAATTTAAAAACTTAATTCTGCTGATCGTCTATGTCCTTATTTTCTTTATTTTTTTTCACTTGTCTTTATGATTGGATTGTTTATTCCTAAAGGAGAGTAATTTTGAATATACAAAAAGAGATAAAACGAAATAAAACCTCTTCATTTTCTTTCAGTTGATGATGAATCCCTTGTTTGTTTTATTGTTTATTCTGATACTTCATGCTAATTAAAATAATGATAATTGTTAAAATAAAAAATAAAACTAGTTTCTTATGTCAATATTTAAAATCGAATTTTAATTACAGTATTAAATTATTTGAGACATTTATAGACCGTTATAAATATATGTTATTCTCATAAACGTTTTTCAAGGTCTAACTTAACTATTTTTCCGAGAAACCAACACTAGAAAAAGAGGGTTCGAGCAAGATTGGTCTAATGTCTATTATCGGATTTGTTACCGGTACCCCGAGACGTTCACATGTATCGCACCTCTACACTGCCTTAGACTGGCTCTACCCATCCTCCCGTAGACAATACTTCCTGGGCACTTTCCTGTACCAAGTCATTAATAACCACTGCCCACCCTACATCCATAACCTGTTGAAATTCAAGTCTTCCGTCCACTTCCAACTCACTACAAGAGTTCCTCTGACCTATATACTCCCCTCCACGAACAGCATTATACCAACACTCCTTCCAAGCTCGATCCACTACCCTCTGGAACTCTATACCTTCTGAAATTAGACATGCTCCTTCCTTCAACTCATTCTAAACTCTCCTATTCCAATATCTCCTTAAATCCCAGTTAGACGCCGCTAATATGTGTAATAATAAAAATCCAATCTGTCAATCTCAACTATATCCAATATCAATGAATTACTTCAATAATTATATTATTATTGGTAAATTTGTCAATTTTAATCATTTGTCTGTCTAAAAATTGCTTTTTATTTTTGTCTCATATAGCTATATAATATAAGAGGCAGTAAGTAGATGTGTAAATATATATTTTCTGCTATTTGTAAATATTTTGTCTTATTAACATTCAAATAGTTAACTTTTTTTTGTCTCTATATATCTTTTCCTTTCTATTCACTATATTTGTTTTATTTCATGGATTTAGTTTTTATCTTTTTTCATCTTTCTGAATGCATTGTAATTATTATATTAGCATATTTGTATTATTTTTTTTCTTCTTTGTTTGTTTATTTCGTTTAACGTCACTTTATGCTGCTATGGCTAATCGGACGATGCTACGGTGGGAGTCCTAAATTTTGCCTATCCAGGTATAATTAGGATAGGGATCTTTAACGAGTACCTGACATCGCACAGGCTCGGGACCCCCATTTTACGTCTCTTCCGAAGGACGGCATAGCTAAGGATTTTTTACTCCCTTCAAAAAATCCTGAGGTCATCTGCCGGGCTGCGAACCCGCGATCTTGGGTTTAGTAGGTTGCTATGCTAACCACTACACCACAGGTGACCCCCTTTTTTTTTTCTTTTTTTTTTTTTTTTTTTTTTTTTTTTTTTTTCCCTCATGTATAGTATATTCATATTTTTAAAATAGATACATATATATATATATATATGTATGTATTTGTGTGTATATATATATATATATATATATATATATATATATATATATATATATATATATATGTATGTATGTATGTGTGTGTGTGTATATATATATCCATTTTATATATTTTCCATAATATATATATGTTTTACCGGTGACCTAATTGGTAAAAAGCAATACGTTTTTATTAGGAGTAAAGGAGCAGTTAACAGCTTAACTCCCGTTATAATAAAATACTCTATCACTTAGAGACAGTTTCTAATGAGTGAGCTCCTTTTGACTTTGTTTCTCCTAATACGAAATAAAAAAAAAAAAAAAATCAACCTGGATTTAAAATGAAATGAAATAAAAATTAAAATTAAATAAAATGAAATGAAATAAAAATTAAAATTAAATGAAATGAAATGAAAAAAATAAACTTTATTCTGGGATTTACTGTACCCTAAGAATAAAAATAATGCACAGTTAAAAGTGCAATTGTCTGGCATGTTATTTACAAATTAAATGCATCAGTATTACAGTATACATTTTTATATAAATTATTAATTAAAATAATATATATATATATATATATATATATATATTTATTTTTTTAATTTAATTTAATTTTTTTCCCTATAAAAAATGTATACTGTAATTACTGATGCATTTAATTTGTAAATAACATGCCAGACAATTGCACTTTTAACTGTGCATTATTTTTATTCTTAGGGTACAGTAAATCCCAGAATAAAGTTTATTTTTTTTCATTTCATTTTATTTAATTTTAATTTTTATTTCATTTCATTTTTCATTTTAATCCATTTCATTGATTTTAAATCCAGGTTTTTTTTTTTTTTTTTTATTTCGTATTAGGAGAAACAAAGTCAAAAGGAGCTCACTCATTAGAAACTGTCTCTAAGTGATAGAGTATTTTATTATAACGGGAGTTAAGCTGTTAACTGCTCCTATACTCCTAATATCAAAATATCAAACTACGCGTAACGCCCTTGCGTTCCCCAAAAACGTATTGCTTTTTACCAATTAGGTCACCGGTAAAACATGTTCCATGTTAAAAATAGCTGTAATAAACATAAAATAAAAATTATGTTACTAGATCGTTATCTTCTTTTGGTCTTACTTTACAGGTATTATTTTATTATGTATTTTTCTACACCTTTTATGGATGGTTTATGTAACATTTTCCCGTTTCAGAAAGAAAAACAAAAATGTCAATATCGACCACCCTTTAAATTTGGAAGCTCTTTAAATTAATGTGGACTAACGCTATAATCGGGTTAACCGGCGGCTGACCAATCCAGTTGACATAGGTTGCAATAACAGACTGCAGGGCGCCTCCAACAACAAGCGCTGTTGTTCTTCCAATTAGTCTATCTAGATGACTTCATAGCAGATGTGCTCTGAATCAGCAAGTTGGGAGCCACCGTCCGTGTTCGCTCGTTGGAAATTCTTGGAAAATAATGTCTGCTCTAATCAAATGTCCGAATATGTATTCACTATTTACAATTCAATCCGTTTTGTGAACACGGCTTTCTGGGGATACTGAATCGCATGAATGATTCCATGACAACAGAATCTGACAAATGCATGAATTAATTAAATTTAGGGATTGTCGATTATCAATGTAGAATCGCTGATCCAAATCCGATTCCAATGAACCTATCGATTCCTCTGGCTTTAGTGATAATCATTTGTGTTATTAATATAAATCGATTTTTCTTCCTGATAATAATTTAAAAAATATGTACTAGTATTGTACATCTTTATTCCTACTAATGTGGCTAGGGGTTCAAAATTTAACTTCATTGAAACCAACCGCCGGATGTCTGGTTGGATATTATATTATAAAATATATACGAACACCAGCTTCATTTTAATTTTATTACAAAATATGAGAATGTAAACAATAAACAACTAAATGGTAATATACAATCAGGACAATTTGTCCAAAATAACATTATATACATTTATCACTTAACTCTAGGGTTAACCTTACAATCACTTTTCTTTTCACTTCCCTGCATCCTTCAGATATATCAATAGTCCAATTATACAGTGGCAGTTTTTTCACTGAGTCCAAACTTGTCTATAACACTTTCCTTTTTATAAACTATTTAATTTAAAACATTCTAAATCAACTTTAACAGAGCTCTGTAACTTTATCATATGATGCGTAACCTTCTCGCTGGTTTTTATCGACTACTTCCAATCTTTTTCTTTCAATGTTACCACTCATTTTTAATTACAGAATTGTAATAAAGTAAATTAGTAAAATACAAATAATTATATAATTGTAAATTATAATGAAAATAAACAATATGAAGAAAATAAATGAAATATTAATTATCAGCATTACCGAATTAAATTTGATGTGTTGGCGACAACAACTAATATATGAAAAGGCAAGCTATTTTTTAATGACTTCAATGTTAATAGTATGTTCATTTTAAAACATAGTTATTTAAAATGAACATTTTATTTAACCACATATTCACCATGAACAAAAACTCCAAGATTTGGTATAGTCTACTTATTTTGGACAAAATTCGATTTAACCATTTATTTACTGGGGATATAACAATGTAACTTTGTTACCTCTTGTAGAACGGCGCTCGTCCCCTGTCGGTCGATTTTTGAACTTCATTGGAATCCAAATATTTATCTTTTTTATTTTATATAAAATTTAATTAAAATCAGTAAATTTTATAATTTTAAATCTTCCTACAACTATGGGGATGAGTTTGTTAAAATTTGGTTGACATTGGTTCAGTAGTTCACACGGTTTGTGATTACAAAACGAAAAATATTTACTGGAATGACAGATATAGAGCCTAATATTTACTATAAAAATTACTTATTTTTAATTAAACTATTATTAATAAAGCTATAAATATGTAGTGCGACATGGGGATCCCAGTGAAGTTTAAAAATAAACCCTTATATAACTAGCCACTCAGCAGAGTTGACAATAGTAAAACTACTGAACCCTTCTATACCAAATTTAAACTACATATTTTAAGAACGGTTGGAAATAGTAAAATTTGCAATAATTAAAATTTAAATGTACAATGTTGAATATCGCAGGGACGAGGTTTGCCACAGTCATTTATTTTTATGTTTAGAATTAAAAATTCAACCAGATGAAAGCAATAAAATCATTTCTGCCGAATAAAAATTAATACCAAGTCAAAATTTCGAATCTTTGCTCTTTGATATTGTGAGTAAAAATGTAATTCATGGGCCTTAAGTTGCAAGCACTGATAATGCAGTCCATTATCAGAAACAGTTAATAATCTTAATAGTAACCAGAAAAGTCACAATAGCTTGAAATTATATAGAGCTTGGAATTGATAATAAAATTTACTTATTTTAAATTATACTATGTAGTGCATGTGGATCCCAGAGGATTTGAGAATCAACAAAAAAAAAAAAAAAAAAAAAAATGCTAAAATGTATAAACTATTCTTTGTCCGTCTGGATTAACAAATCATATATTAAAATTTAAAAAAGGATGTCCAATTATATTTGTACTTCATATTCAACTTTTTAATCTGTGTGGTTCTGATTGATTTTATTTTATTTTTCTCACCGGAACATTCACTAGAGACATTGTTTTTATTCCTAGCATCCCAATGATTCCCACTTATCTACTAAATAGATAGATAGATAGATAGATAGTTTTATTGCTTGTAGAGATACATCTCATAGCAAGGAGTTGGCCTAAATAACTAAATAACTAAATTCACAAAAAATATATATATATATACATACACACCCGCATACACACACATACATACATATACATGAAGCATAACCTTAAATTATAATTGAATAAAAATAAACAGAAAGATTCCTTAGTTTCTTAGATACGAAATGAAAATTACAATAATCGGTTGATATTATAGATTTTAAACAAGTCTCTTTACCTTCATTCATTCCTTAAAAAACTTCTTGTTTTTAGTAAATTTACAAAAAAATAAAAAATGAGGTTTAGCTTTGGCATGGTATCCACTTCCAGCACAAGCACTAGGGAATCTCTATTATAATTTGGTCCTACGATTGGATTGATATAATTATCCCTTAACTGAGCATAATGTGGGCATACAAATATCAAATGAAATAAGTCTTCTTCCTGTTTAAGGTTACAGAGAGTACAGTCATCCTCGCAATATGTGATGCCTTTATGATATATTCGGATTAGTTTTGTTCCTCCAACTCTTAATTGGCTCACTAGTCTAATCTTTGAAATATTGCAATTGAATTGTAGGTAATTGTTCTGTTGTAAATATTGATATATATGGCTATAGTTAGAGTTGTTAATACTGATATGGTCCTCTTCTATGAGTTTCTGTTTATGGGATTCTAGAATAGCTTTACTGCTTTCCTGATTTATTTTTGAATCTTGTGCATCCCATACGGTCTCAAATCCCAACTCATATATCAAGTTTTTCAATTGTAAAACCCAATTATGTACTGGATCTGAATTTGATGAAGATATGGACATTAGTTTAAGGTAGCATTTTTTTTGTAATTCTGTCTTCTGGCATTTCTAGCAGTTTAGTCCACCAGTTTATCGTTTGTTTTAGGACATGAAAACCCCACTTATCTACTATTTCAGTTCATACGATTAAAATTTCCAGTTAGAAGTTCTTCTACAACTGTTTGTAGAGAATGTAGATAACCAATTCACCGACGTTTTTGCCGCGTTTTTCATTTAGACTGCTTACATTTTGATAGGATGCGGTAAAGATGCAAAGATTGTCGGTGGTGTCGGAAGCGAACCTTCTGTTCTACTTATAATACAAATCCTATTCTAATTATTAAATTGTATAAAAAATTATTATTATCTTATGTATGCATGTTAGTCATATTAAATAGAATCATATAATAATAGTCTATATCAACTGTGAAAACATTTACTATTTATAATTCTAAGAGATAGTGCAAAGTTTCCTAGTTATGAAGTTGTTCCGCATTGTGGATGATAAGAGAGGAAGGGAGTCTTGAGATTATCTCAATGATATGGTAACTGCTATTTGAAACTATTGTTCAGGGAACTACGTGTCCCTCTTGATTTTAAATTAAGTCGACATAAGAATCAGCCATAATAATTTTCAAAAATTAGCTGTTTTTCGGAGTAATTTTTTTATCGGTTTAATTATGAACATTTTATGTAACATTTTTTTTATTTTTTTATTTAAATCAAGAAATCTCTTATTTTTAAAAGTATTTCAATATGATATATTTACTATTCAATACCATAATCAATGGCTTTTAATATTAGTACAAATTTACAAAGGAATTTAAGAATGAATATTGACATTTACTAGACAAGCGTTCAAAGCCCCTAATAAATTACAAAAGACTTATTTTATTTTATTTTATTTTTTTTTTTACATTATTTGTACCCATTTGGACATACGGAGTTGAGCATTAGTCCATTAAACCTTCCAATCCATCTCGTATTTAATCCTTACAATCCAAAATCCTTCGTAGAATCGAAGGTTTGAATATTCCATATGCTGATTTGGCCTAAACCAGATACCTGTCCTTTCATAGTACACTCCATACCCTTTCGAATCCACTATCCTCCCAACTTGCTTCATACTCAATTCCCGATTATCTTTCGAGGCGTTTGAAAAGAAGAGGGCACAGAGGCCTCTTAATGTGGAACTTTTATTGAAGTGCTACTAGTGAGTGAGTGCTAGAAGTTATTTACATGTTATTGGTATGACATTGTAATAATTTCCTCAAATGTAAATATCAATACATAGTCGAAAAAAAAATAATGAATATAATTTTTATTTGTGCTTCTTTCATTCTGGATATTCGGCCTATATTCTCTTGTTCATTAAAATAAAAACTTTATGTTAATCAAAGAAATCATAAATTGTAGCACAATATTTTTTTTAATGACTCCAACTTTATTTTATAGACAAATAAAAAAATAAAAAAACTATTTTTTGGTAGGGCCATAAAAAAAATAAAAACAACAAACATATAAAAATATTCTAGGCGTTTCCCAGGAAAAATAAATCGTGAAATTTCTCCCACGTTTTATATTTTTTTTTTGTGTGTATGACTTGCAAAACAGCAAGAATATACAAAATACCAGTGTTTAATAATTTTATATATGTATTTATTTGATTCTTGTTTATATAAAATCCATAAATATGTGTGTACGATAATATACATATTATATTTATAAAACAACAACAAATAATTGTTACTTTAATTTACTGAAGTCCTAGCGACAAATAAATAACATCGATATTATTTATTTGTCTCTAGGCCCTAATTTTTAGGAGATTTATTGGTTTGAATGAAACAAGTCACAATTGAAACCCCCTAACTTCCCTCAACTTTGTTTATTTCGAATCATAATTAATTGTTATTTTAATTTAATTATTTAATTAAAACAATTTAACCATTTTAATCCTAAAATGCAAATTGGGAAAATCAGTAGATTGACAAATCCATGATGTATTGTTTTGTTTTTTTCCAGTGAGGGATTTCAACTTTCTAAAATGTTACAACTTATAAATTACAAGCTAAGTAATGAAAAAATATCTAGGCTAGAGTGTAAACTAAAAACCACTTTTCTAGCTTATTTTCCTTCAGGATACATCTGGGCTAGAGTGGCGATACAAGGTCTTAAGAAGATTGAGGCTAACGGACGGTCTTGAAACATACACATCCCATATTTTAGCGGAGGTCTCATCACAGGGTCTCCCTTCCTTGAATGTTCTTTAAACATTTAAAGTTTCAACAGAATTAACAACAATGAACAAATATCCTCGCTAAATTAAAAGTAAAGAGCTCATGCTGTATTTTTTCCCTTCTTTTAATTTTGTCTGAGTAGTTCGTGCTACGTGGCTATCTCGTAGGGCACCGGTGAGGTCTTGGTCAAGGGTTTGCTAAATTTGTTATTTTAATTAAAGTTTATTAGTAAATGATTAGGTATGTAATTTAATGATTAATTCCTTTCCTGGTGAATTTATTTACTAAAAATTTTTTTTCATAAAAATTTAAATTGAAATTTTTTTTTTTTTTTTTTTTTTACACGGATTTTAGCTGGGGTTTTTATACTTTTTTAGCGTAACTTTTTTTTTGTTTTGACATGCTCTAGCTCTGTTGGTGGTGCTCGGATCGAAAATTCATTATTTGATGAAAAAACAACAACATTATTTTGAGTTTAAGGGTAATACGAATAGTTGTTTTTGTCAGCAATCAAAAACCACAAGTTTTTCTCCCAATTTAAGGGTACCCACTTGATAATAGAGTGTGCTCAATGAGGGTGCAGACCCCGATTTCAATCTTCGACTGAAAATACGCTCCGATATTCAGTAATCGAATTTAAACAGCCATTTGTCTATAACAACTACTTCTAAATTATTTTTTTTAGGAACGCCTTTGGTAAATTATAAAAAAAAAAAATTAAAAGTCAGTCGATTAAATTTGTATCTGTTGTGATTTTATATTTGAGAATAGGAATAACATGAGATATTTTACCGAATTTTTAAAAAAAGCGTTGGCTAATTTGACTTTTTTCGAAATAGAGGAAATGAAAAAAAAATAAAATAAAATAAATTAGTTTATTTTACACCTCGGTGTCTGATATATTCGATTTATTAGTTGAGAGAATCAGATTAATCACCAGAGATCCGTGCCAACTATTTGGTCGCTAGCAACAGTCTACAGATAAATTGTTTCCCTAGTGGCTTTTTTTATTTTTATTTATCTGTTTTTCACCAGAAAAAAAAAAAAAAATTAAATAATATTACGTTCGGCCTTATAGAAGGGCCTTTGATACAGACTTTGTTCTATTTTCTCATTAAATTACTAAACAATAAATGCAGATATATTTATAATATTCTAAATAGATATTAATGATACAAATAAAACATTTTTTTTTTTTTTTCCTCCAACTAGAACAGGAAAGATGAGTTATCATTTATGGGGCCACCACGAAATAAACGTTCTATCCCCCAGGTGGGATTCGAACCCACGAACTTTTATTCTAAGCACGCTGAGACGCTTCCTCCAATTCTCTAGCCCTACTCTACAAACATTTAATTTAGTTTTTTAACCTAGGGTTTTTTTGTTGTTTTTTTCTGTTGATAATCGAAATAATATATTTCAGATCATAGTAGACAGTAGGTATATATTTCAATTATAGTCTTAAATATTTTAGATTATCTCTTGACATTTTAACCCAATGTCAAATAATATATTTTCTCCTTTAAGTATGTATGAAGTTTTATAAACATTTATGTATTTTTAATTTTAAAAACATTTATTTTTGACTAATATTACGATCGGCCACTTAGAAGGACCTCCCGCACAAAATCCGTTTCATTTTTACTGTGAATTAAAAAACAATAAATAAAGACCTATCTATTATATTAAGGATAACAGTGACTAACTTAATAAATAAAAATACCTAATTGATTAATTCACGCGAATTCTAAACAATTTTCATAAAAATATTTTTTATTTTTTTAAAGTGATTTTCAAGAATAAATTTCTTGTGTTCATATCTTAAAATTGTTAGTCATATTAATATTACGTTTTAATTGTTTTAAATATTTTTTTATTTAATTTTTCCTGAATCTGCCCCTATCTAATCCTGTGACCTACTCATAGTGTCATATTAGTAATGTTCAGGCGGTTGGCATTTTCTTGGACCAGATATCAATGCAATCAATTCACCGCGACTGTCCGTCTCCAGAACAGATAGATAGAAGAGACATTATCTATTTTAGCTCTGTTATTTTATCCTATATGTGTGTTAGTCTATTCCAAAAATTTATTTTCGTACCTATTCCGATTCTAGTTGACTGTTCTGTATCATTGCTTGTTATGAGTTTTATAAGAGATAGGATTGAATAAATACTGATATAGCCCAAGGATGTATTAAGTGTCTAAAATCTTTTGGTTCTTTGATATTTAAAATATATATAAATATATAAATTAGTGAAAAACTAAATCAAAGAATAAACCAAAAATATAATAATAATATTAACATAGATTTCATCTTTTTCACATAATTTTACGGAGTCGAAAAATCAATAAATTTTGCTTAACTATTTAAATAACAGTTTTAGAATTAGAAAATGTTTGGTATTGTTTCAATGTGACTACTAAAGCACTTTGCATAATAATAAATCGTATAAGAGAATCGATTCGAAAACTTCAAAATTAGATTTCCGCTTCATTATAACACTAATTTACCAATTCATGTATAGTTAAAATATGGTATGTTACAAGAATCTAGTTTTTTGGAACGTCTATTAAATTTATCGGGATGCTTCATCTTAGAAAAAAGTGTATTATTAAAACTAACAAGGGGACGTTTGCAGTTGTAACTCACAGATTTGAATGCCGATTTTTGAGTGGGTAGTAGGGACCTATAATTGTGCAAATCTAGAGTTATTTTAAAACGCCTTTTTTAAACTTATTAAGGTGAGGAAAATTTTTAAACTAAAAACTGATATTATTTTCAAATTCCTCATCTCAAAAAACATGTAGAAACTTAATTGTGTCGACAAAAATAATTTTTTTTACCTTTAAAATTGTGTAGGATTTTAGTAGGCAAGGGGCTGTCAATTTCTGAAAAAATGTAAATAATTTGCGCTATCTCACATATTTCGCCACCGATCAAGACCAAATTTTAAGGTCATCTAGAAGACGTAAAACTGCATAGTTTAGCCCAAATCCGGAGGTCGCAGGATTTTCCCTTATTGAAATATCTCTAGTTATAGCTGACCTTGGATTTTTTCATTCACATCAGTTTTTGTCCACTAAAATCTGGAGTAAGTCCAATGTTATAAATCTCAACTTCAAAATTTTAACCTCCTCGAAAGGGGTAAAAAATCAATATTTTTTGATTTTGATAAAATTTCACATTTAAGAGTTTTATGGTGCGTTAAATCGAGATTTGAGGTCAGTTGTTCATGAAAAAAAGTTTCCACTGATTTAAAGCGGATTTCCTTGGAATTTTATCATTTTTTTGGAGTTTCTGAGCACTCTAAAGCCGGGTAATGTTCTGAGCATAACGGAAGTATTTTTATATCTAATAGCATACATAACTGCAATTACGCGTGAAAGAATCATTTCTCTTTCTTGACGGAGAGCTGAGAAAAAAAATAAAACGTGATTTTCATATTTTTTTTTTTTCTCAGCTCCTAATGCTCATTGGTGGCTATAACTCTAGATTTGCACTATTATAGGTCCCTACTACCCACTCGAATATCGGCATTCAAATCTGTGAGTTACAACTGCAAACGTCCCCTTGTAAGATGAAGATATTTAATACAATTATAATTTAGTATCTGAACAACATGCATGTTTAAAATATATTATACTTATATGATAGCTCAGTAGATACTTTACTTTAAATTCCCTGACCCTAGATTAGAGAACGGTTGATTGTTTATCAGCCTTGGATTAAGTTTGGTGTGGGATACTCTTAGAGGGCACATCCAGTCCATATAGTATAAGACATAGGAATGTAATTTTTAATAGAGTGGCAGAAAATCAGACGAGATATTCTTAATTTATAACAGTTGTTTCATGGTAACAGAAATCAAATACTTTGAATTTGATTTGAAGACGCCACGGTGGGTTACATGAATAGAGTGTGAAGTTGGGAGGCCAATGAACGCGGGTGGGAATTGAGTTTACTATGAAATGATTGGTATCTGATTCGGAATAAAACAGCAACATATGGAACAATAAGGTCTTAATGGATAAGTTTATTTGTGACAAAATAAGGAGCTTTAAGGATTTTTCAAAGGATTTTGGATTGTAGGATTGGATAGGGGAAGAATTGGAAGGTGTAGTAGAGGCCCAAAAGTTCAACTCCGTATGTCCAAATAGGTCTAATGACTGTTAAGTCAATGACCCTTTTTTACTTTATCGGAAGCTTAAAAAAAGTTATTTTTATTTTTATAGCTGATTCTTATGACACGCATTTCTCTTTCTTTTTTTTTATCTGGATCTTTGACAAGAGAACTTAAGGACTTTTTGGGCTGAAATAATGGACAAATATAGTTATATTTTTTTATATTGTAAGAATTTTTATTAAATTAATATTACATTTCACTTAAGAGCAATAAGTAACATAGCTTTATTTTATTTTCTAGGTCTATAATTCACTTTATTTTATTGACTATTTATAGTTATTTGCAACTGTAACCATTATATACAACAAGTAAATTTGAGGCAATAATCAGAAAGACATGTCAAAAACATCTAAAGAGCTACTCACTAGTAGCACTTCGATAAAAGTTTTACATTAGAAGGTCTCTTGGCTATCTCCTTTTCAAACTCTTCGAAAGATAATCGGGAATTGAGTAAGAAGCAAGTTGGGAGACTGACTAGTCAATAAAAGGTTAAAGAGTTAACCATGAAAGGGGAGGTATCTGGTTTGGGTCAATTCATTAACATATGGTGGAATATTAAGACCTTAATGGATAAGATTATTTGTGGCATAATAATGAGCATTGACGATTCTACAAAGGATTTTGGATTGTAAGGATTGGATACGGGAAGAATTGAAAGATTTACTGGAGGCCCAAAAGCTCAACTCCGTATCTCCAAATAGGTCTAATGACTGTAATTTAAATGATCCTTTTGTACTTTATCGGAAGCTTAAACAATGTTTATTTTTATTTTGTGAACATATGTTCACAACAACTTATGGTGCAATAAGGTCTTAGTGGATACGTTTATTTGTGACAAAATAAAGAGCTTCAAGGATTTTTCAAAGCATTTTTGATTGTTAGGATTGGAAACGAGAAGAATTGGATGATTTAGTGGAGGCCCAAAGGCTCAACTCCGTATGTCCAAATAGCTCTAATGGCTGTAATTTAAATGACCGTTTTGTGCTTCATCGGAAGATTAAAAAAAATTAATTTTTATTTTGTGATTTTAAGTTCTACCGAAACTAAATACTTGTTGATTTAAGGTTGAGGTTATTTCTTTGCGATGATGTAGATTTGGTTTTGAAGAAGGCGGTGACAGATTTGGCCGAATTCGGTCACTGACTCACGTTTCGGCTCACGTAGAGGACAGTCAACATGGGCCGGGGGGTCGGAGTCGAAAATCAATCGGACCGGTTTCATAAACGGCGTAATGAACTGTAGGGGTTGTCGAGCCGAGAGGAGACGGAAATAGCCGAAGATTCCCGAGCGGGGGTTGCTCTCTCGCCGAAGAGCGCCAGTCGGGTCCTTACCGTGCTCGCGTGCGTTCTGTGTCTGTACGTCCGTGTTGTCTGTTGTCGTATTTGTCGCGTTATATCTGTGTACGTGCGTCTGTGCCTATCGAATTTGTCTACGCCTGCGCTGAGGGCCTTATAAGGATACCGTATAACCGTAGCGTTCAAAGTGATCTTAGACTTACGGTTTAAATATTTTGTTTTTTGTTTTGATAAGAAATATCTTGATAAAAGAAAAAAAAAAAATTGCCATAATAAAGTTCTCATCATTCATGGTAAGTATTTCGAATTATTACCCTCATATTCTCTTCAATTCATACTATTTTAGGCGTTATTAAAATCATAATAATTTTTAAAGTATGTTGATGACATAATTATCTTAAAATAAAAATATCTAACATTCTATATATTATTTTATACTTATAGCTACGTAAACTAATTTACTTTTCTATCCAAACATAAATTTTTATCATTTATATATAATGATTCAAAAGCTATATTTACAGAGTTGTGCAAAATTTAATCATAGCTGTTAGGCAACTAATTTCCTGGAATCAATTACCTAATTTAATAATGATTAAATCTTTTAATCAAGCTAACTAATGATTATTCAACTGAAAAAATTAATCAATTTAAATTAGGCGATTGATTCCTGAAATTTAGTTGTCAAATAGATATAATTAAATTTTTAATTAATTTTAGCTATGATTAAATTTTGGCCAACTCTGTTTACATTACAATGGGAATATGAAATACACAATAAAACCACTTGTAGCATTTTTAAAAATGATTATACAAAAATACAATGAAGAAGGTATTTTTTTTACATATAATAAACATTTATTTTATTTACAAACATTTAATTATTATATTAGGTTCAGATGAGTTAGAACTAAAAATAAAGAAGAAATGAATAATTAATGATTGATTTATGTTAACTGTATATTATTTATTGCATGATTGAAATTTAATTAAATAAATTTATAGATTAAAAACATTGAAAACAATATTATACGCTTAAAATAGAGATAATTATTATATTAATTTATAGAAATGAGTTTGATGATTTCGTAAAACACATTAATTTTAGATTTGATTTTATAAAACGTATTATATCGACAGCTATTTTGTGTTCCATTTAAATTAATTATTTGAATTTTTTTTTTTATTTAACTGACAAATATTTTTGACAAAAGAAATATTTATACATGAATTTTTATGTGTGATATTAATTTATGCTTGATGGATTTAACTGGGTTTAATAATAAAATGCAGATTTTATGTCTGTGTCTCAGAAATAAATAATACTATGTCCATTATGTATTTTAATTCACATTTTTTTCACTTTATCTAGAGGTATAGAATACTACGTCCTAGACCATTTAATTATAAGGTGAGTTGCACACAGATTTAAATGAACTCTTTTAAAAATAAATTCGATTCAAACTGCTCTGCAGTAAAGTCAAGGGATTTTATCACAATGTCACATGTCTAGTAGATAAAAGTTAAGTAGTATATATATATATCAATTAATAAATGAAAATAATTTTAATTTAAATAAAAATTAAATTTGATGCTTAATTCAATTAAATTTAAAATCTAATATTTCATTGCGATATAGCGATTAGTCTATACGCTTAAACAGAATTTTTGTCTTTGGATTTGTTTTTTTGTTTTTTTTTATGAATAATTAATAATAAAATAAAAAAACATCTTGTAATTATTATGAAATTATCAATTCATCATAATGTTTTTAAAACTAAAACAATAACTTTTGCATAAAATTCTATAGACCTTTGAATATAGATCATAGGTATAATAATTATTTTCGGGGGGAATTTGAGGATATTATAAGCTTTTAATGATTTAATGGCATTCGTATCATTTCGTTATTTGAATATTTTATAGTATAGCAACTGTTACTTAAGTTACTACACAAATAAATGTCGTAAAATTTGTGCTGGAATAAATGACTTATAATATATTTTGAATTTATTCATTATAAAAAAATTACATTGATTTGGTACCTTTTATCATAAATATGGTTGTTATATGAAAATAACCAATCAATATATGGCCGAAAATATAAAGCCAAATAAAATATATGTTTAAAATTCCTCAAAATGAATTTAATTTGTTTGTGTCAATTATAAGCAAAAACAAAAATCACCAATCATCGTTTTAAATTATTTTTTTTTAACCACTGTTAAATATATGTATATATATATATATATATATATATATATATATATATATATATATATATATATATATATATATATATATATATATATATACGGATAAATTTATAGACTGTTATTATAGATGTTCAGTAAGGCTTTTGGCAGTCAATAAATAAAAACAACTATTTTGGCGTCGTTCAGTGAAAAAATAGCTTACAATAAAATTACATCTTTTGAACCTATTTTTTCACTGTAGGGCATGATTATGAGAACAATATAGTCTGGAAACGTTGCCAAAATATTTGTTTTTATTTATTGACTGAACCTTAAGAACCTTACTAAATATAAATATATACTTTTTTTTTTTTAGAAAAGAATTGGAATTTTTTATGAGTTTTCTTGAAGTTTTATTCTACTTTCTTATTTTGCTAGTTTTGTGGTTATGAAGTTATGATGTAACCCAATTATATGAACGCTGTTCCAAGCTGTCTTATCCGCTTATCTTCTAGATTGGGCGATAGAATGGGAATAAGGCAATCATGTGATAATTTTTTTTTCCTATTTTTTTTTAAGAGTCGATTGTCTTAGCCCCAACGACTAGAGAGCTAAAAGTATAAAAGTTTAAAGGTCGTATTATTAGTTCATACATATGTGTATATATATATATATATATATAATTTTATTTTGTTTATAATTAAAATCTCAATTAAGTGACTACTATGACATGTAAAGAAAAACTAACCACTAACCAATAGTAGCACTTCAATAAAAAGTTCTAAATTAGAAGGTCTCTTTGCCATCTTCTTTTCAGACGCCTCAGAGGATTATCGGGAATTGAGTGCAAGTTTGGAGACTGATGGATTCGAATGGGAATCAAATTTACTATGAAAGGATTGGTATCTGGTTAGGGCTAAATCAGCAACATATGGATCATCAATATCTTTATGGATAAGTTTATTTGTGATATAATAAGGCGCATTGAGGATTTTACGAAATATTTCGGATTCTGAGGATTAGATGCGAGAAAAAATAAGAAGGTTGGGTGGAACCTCATAGCTCTACTCCTTATTCCAAATGGGTCTAATTATTGTCATTTAACTTGGTTTTTTTATTTTTTTATCTTTTAAGTATAGACATAAAATATAAAGTAACCATATTGCAAATAATAGCAATATATTATGTTGAAACATCTAATGAATATTGTATCGACGTACAGTCTTCTATACTTATATAATATGAAATAATATTTTTTAATACTTTAGAAACTAAGATGATGTGAAGAGAAAATACAAATAAATAAGTAAACAAACTATAAGGGAAATGAGTTTAAAAAAATAATAATAATGATAATAAAATATAATAACGGAACGAACTTGTTAAATAAATATAAGTTTTTATGTATTATATAGTTACTATTTTTTGTAAAAAATAATTTTGCTCATTAACTGTTACAATTACTAGGACAAAGCTGGAATGATTTCCTGATGAAATTTCTCAACCTTTTAGTTACTTTGAAGTTCTTATTAAACACTCATAATGAACTAGTTCAATAGGTGAATATAACAATAAATATACTTTCATTATGATAAAATAATATTAAATTAACAAAATTATTATGTTTTTTTAGAATTATAAAAAACTTTCATTGTTACGATGTAATTTTTGTTAAAAATGATATTTAAAAAATCTTGCTTCACACACAATTCCTGATAATCGTATGAGGCGTCTGAAAAGAAGATGGCATCGGGACCTTCTCAAATAGAACTTTTATTGAAGTGCTGCCATTGGGTTGTTGTTTCACACATTTTATTATTTTATGTTGTTATCACATTTACTGGATACGTTTTTTTTTTTTTTTATATTTACAGTTGTAAATTTCAAAAAATAGATAAAAATAAAAAAATGTAACTTTCTAAATTATTTAGAAAAGTAATAAAATCGCAATCTATACTTATATATAAGCACAAATTCAAGTTTAAATACCAAATTGTGTTGAAACGGGAAGCAATAGAAAGAATCCTATTAAAAACTAAAAGACCAGGAAAATGTTAAATAAGAAAAAAAAATTATAAAACTTCATCAAATTGGTTTAATTATTGGAGTATAAGTCAGCCTCCATACAGGAGAAGAGTGTCAGAAATGGTCGACTTTTATATATATATATATATATATATATATATATATATATATATATATATATATATATATATATATATATATATATATATATATATGAATTACCCATAACAGATTATTCATCCATAAACTGCATATTCAAAAGAAATAAAAATGTAACACAAGCAAACAAATTATGTGACACTCTTAAGTTCTTCATATATTTATTAATAATATATATATTATTTATGTTTATTGCTTATACACTAAAATTTAATTTTTTTTAAATGAAAAGTTTAAAAGGAAACCACTGAGTGGCCTGAATATCATCATGGAGTATTAATCACTAATCGCATTTATTTGATTCTAAATTCAATTTTCCTCTCGGGTGAGCAGAATCCACATTCATATGCTTTGAGCATGGAAAACATTTTAATATATTCTAATTTTTACAGATTGTTTTTAAATGTTTTTTGGCCCATTTGTGTAAATATCTTCTCGGTATTCATGAATATTTAGGAAGTAGTAATGTAATAATTCAATAGGATTAATACTAATATTAGTATGAATGGTCAAAGTAATTATTTGAAAGAGATTATTTGAAAATTTGACGGCCTCTAAGGCCTAAAAGGCCCTCTAAAAGTAAATTTAAAATAACTAGACCTATGTCATATCTTAGGAAATTTAATGCTGATTAAGAAAATATCATCGATTTTGTTTCTACGCTAAACCAAAGTAGAGAAAACTGCCATTTTTCAGAACAAATAAAGATTTTAAAAAAAATAAAAACCAAAAACATTCTATCTCCTCAACAGATTGAGATATGAAACTAGTTTCTGCGCCATTCTACCCCATTTAGTATGCAGTATTACCCAACCTTTTTTTTTATTACACTATGTCTGGGACACCCTGTATATATATATATATATATACTTCCTAGAAGATCGAGGATTCTAGTAGATTATGGTCTTAATGTCAATGAAAGCTTAAGAAAGATTAGTTACAATGGTGACATGTATGAACTTAAAACGCACTACAAAGCTGCCATACTTATCATACATAAAGTATGTATGAATGGATCAGTAATGCCTATTTCGAAAAGCAAACCACGTTACGGGTACTATCAAGGCGTAGATGATCAGTCTAGTTTGTCTCTTCTGAGATGACCACAATGTAGTTCAGCTACCTGGTTGATAGGGCATTCGTTATATCTATTTAAATCATAGCCGGAATGTGCCAACAGGATTTTGGTGAATTGTGTGATTTTTTAAGAAGATTTGAAAACAAAATCTCAAAATGAAAATAATATTAATATTCCTTAAATGTTTTGCAAAATTTAGACTCTTTATAGCGCTGCTAAATTATTAGGTTGATGCAAAAATAATGCAGGTTTTTGGTATTCAGTAAAAACATCGATTGTTTTTCCAATTGCCTTGAGATGGCGTACGATTGTTGACTGATCCCCATCGAGTTAGTTTTGGTGGGCTAAGCTTCAACTATTGCCTTTAACTGGTCGTTGTCAATAGCAGAGGGACGGCCACCACCTTCTTCGTTTGAAAGGTCAAAATTTCTACGGAATTTTTGAAACCATCGCTGCACTGTAGATTCATTAATGGTACCTGGCCCCCAAACTTCATTAATATTTCGAGCCGTTTGCGCAGCAGTTCGACCGAGTTTGAACTCATACAAGTAAATTTGCCGAAAATCGCTCCTAGACGTCATTTTGTCTGGAGGCACTGAATGGGCTCAATTAAATGTTAAAAAAAAAAAGGATTATATAGGAAAGTAAGTGAGATAAATAGGCTTTAAAATGGTGTGAATAACTTAGCATTGTGTATTAGATTTGTTTACACAATTGGAATTAATAATGAAACTGAAATAAAATCCTGCATTATTTTTGCATCAACCTAATAAATTATTAAACGCGAACCATCAGTTGCAACATCTTATGCAATTTATTGCATAAGTAGCCAATTCAGCTTGTGATAAACTGATGATATTTGGTGTGATCTGGTGCCGCCTACTTTGCTGTCTAATTAGTAATGAACATAGTAAAGATAATTATATAATTAATGCTCTAATTGTATATACATATATATATTTACTAAAAATGTTTATCAATATTTACTTTATTTTAATTTATTTCAAAATTGAAACCTTATATAAAAAACAAATGAAGTTGGCTGGTTTGGAACAACGCACACTATGTTAGCTCGGGGCTTGCCTAGCCTTATTATGATTTTTATTTTTTTATCAAAATCATATTTATTAAAACTAACAAATATGTACAAAATTCTTGTATTCCAATTCAAATGCATACATCTACCTTGAAATCAATTATATAATTAATTAACCATTTAATTATATAATTAATTAATAGTTCTATTATTAAATTAATTATACTATGTAGGACGTAACACTCTGTTTACTTTACAACAATTGAGGGAACTTCAATTTACTGGCTGGCAAATACAGCAAAAATAAAGTTAGAAGTTTAAACTGTTGAGCGACATAATCAAATTAATTTAAACTTTACTTGCCACGGCTTAACCACTACCCCTGGACAGTTCTAGGGATGCCTAAGGTCAGGTACAACAAACATAGTTTTACATCTGTGTATCTTGCAAAATTATTTTACCTTTAAGTAAAATATTATTCTAGATCAGCCTAAACTTTTTATATTAATTTATTTGAAAAGATGTCCTCTGGACTTTCTATTCTATGTCATTAGAGTGAAATAATAGATACTTTTTCTACATGTTTATGATATGCCATTATAGTCTTAGTTTAGAAAATTAATAAATTTATTTTGTAATATATATCTAAACTTAAATAAACATATGAATAAAATGTTGTTGTGTCATAACAACCTTGTCTTGTATTTCTCTATCCCTATTGATGTGAATGTTTGTGACGTCTTATAATAGTATTGCTTTTTTTTACGATTTTCTTTTTTATTAACAATTTTTTTTAAATTATTTAAACGTGATCCGGAAACTTGAATTTTACATTTATACTAGCATACCCCGTCACAACTAAATAACGAAGATAAAAATCTTGTATTGAAGTACGTAATTTAGCATTATTTCTTTATTGATATTTTCACGCATGGCAGTAATTTTTAACCTGGTTAAAGTTGCATTGATTGGGCGTTTAAAGATTACTTAAAAACATAATTATACATCCAATTTGGCAGAAATAATTTCATCGATCCATCTGGTTGGATTTTAATTTCTAACCATAAAAGTATATAACTGTTTGGCAAACCTCGTTTCTGGTACTCAGTACTTTACATTTTAATTATTGTTATTATTATAGTAAAATTTATAATTATATACATTCCTAGAACTATGAAAATTTTTTAGTTATAATATGGTAGAGTTGGGTTTTATAGTGTTAACACTGCAAACTTTGTTGAAGTATGGCCACATATCGGTCAATTTTTAAACTTCACCGGGGTCCACGTATCGCTTAATATATTTATAGCTTTTTTAATGACGATGGAATTGAAAATAAGAAAATTTTATTATAAATTTCTAGCTCTATATTACAACGTACCTTGGTAGCCTTTCGCGAAGGTGTTCGCTACCTATCGGTCGATTATCAAACTTCACTGCGCACCACATATTTATCCTTTTTTTATGGCAATATGATTAAAAATATTTAAATTTTATTACTGCCAAACCTTCCCTGAACTCCGAAAATGTTGTAGTTTAAATTTGGTACAGATTGGTTTTGTAGTTTTCGCATCAGTGATCACAATATTGTTCTTTTTTATAATAGTATAGATATAGATGGATATGGGTCATTCTCCCATTACATGCGAATTTCTGTCCCGAAGCGATTTTGGTATTTACATGAAATTAATTGTAACCCAACTGTAACAAGCAGCTGCAAGGTACTTACCTCTTAAACGTAAAGTTTTTTTCTCATGGTTATTGATTTGTTTTAATGGTTAAATTTGAATTCAAAATGTGAAAATCTATTTCTCTCATGTGTCCCATAACATGAGTTGGTAACGTTAAACGTAAATCAGTTCTCCAATTCTGCAATTATTAACTTACTTTTTTTTTTCTAGTACCTCTGGTAAGTTTCAATATATTGAATTTTAGTAATAAAACTGAGACTAATTGCTTATAATATTAAGAATAATTTGTAATACCTGTGTCCCAGAGAGAGGTTTGATCTGTTTCCGACACATATTATGAAAAAGCCCGCCAAAGCATAACAAAGCTTCATTCCGCCATATTTCAGGCTGGCAACAATGCAAAAGCTTCCCGCCAAACCGAGGGGGGGTAACCTAAGTTACAACAAATTTTTTTTGTTAGTTTTCCATGTTTTCTTTGCATTGAAGTACATGTTTCCCATATATTTCAGAACTCCATTTTTTTTAAATGCATGTGGTGTTGATAATCTTAAATCAATTTCAAAATTCCATTTCCCTCATGTCTATTTCCCTCACAACAAAAGTGAGGGAAATAGATTACAACAGGGAAAACTGTAAGTGAAATAAGATTTTAAAAAATGACCTTTTGTATGTAGGGTAAACTAGACAGTTACTGACACTATATCTAAAAAAAAAATAGAAAAAAACATATTTAGACAAAAAAAAAAAAAAATCATGAAATTCCTGTTAAATCCTACAACTCAACTGTGTAAAAGTGCTTTTAATTCTTTCCGTATTTTAAAAGACACCCATAAAGTGTTGATAACTGATTTCACGATATTCAACATTCTTGCTCAGCTCAAAGTATAATAATTAATTGGAAAAATTACTAAAAATTTCAACTTTATTGAACTATTCTTTCTATAATCATAGATAGGTATTTTCGAATATTTCTTAATGGTGTCTAGTTTACCCTATTCTCACTGATCTAATATAGCATTCATTATATTAATCTGATGTTCGATTTCAAAGTATAAATGTATATTTATGATGTCTTACGATTATATATTTTTTTTCATTTCTTAATTAAAAAATTAACTAATATTTTTTAATAGTTGATCTCATTTAAAAATTATAAATATTGAATTGTGAGTGTTTTCTATTTCACTCACACCCTCTCAGTTTCCCTCATGATTTCTATCATGATCATAAATGGGCATGTAGACTACATTCTATGAAGCAATTTTTCGCTAGTGCCATTAGTAGACTATTATGTTTATATAGAAAAACTATTTTAAACATAATTTCTTTCTGAAATGAATTCTTTTTGTTGAAATTCCGGCAAAATGATAGAATGACATAAATAAATTAAATTTATTCTTTTAAAATAATTTAGTGTAATTATTTTAAAATAATGGACATGTTTAGAGATATGTTATCTAAATTTAAAAGAAAATAAATATCGACCTATTTTTTGTATACATATTATAGGTCTTGGTAGAAATGTAAATTAGTTTCTTTTTTTCACTAGGAATCGGGAACCTTTTCTATAAAGAACTAATAATTCTATTTCTTAACTGCTTAATTTAGTTTTAGTGAGGAAAAAAAAAAAAAAAACGTTTTCGTATGGATATTTTATTTTATGAATGAAAATAACGACTTTCAATTTACTCATTCAAAATAAATTTTGTTTCCTGATTAAAATTTTCTGTTCATATAATATTCAATACTAGGAATATAATTCGTTCACTGGGAGAGATAATTATTTTCTGAAGCGATACAATTATCCGACCAGAAGTGATAACGCCGCGATCAGAATTGTATAAACAGATTTGAAAAGCAATCTATAAGCATTTTAGACAGGCAATTCATTGCGAATCGTAGGGTGGTTTAAATGTCGCGATAAAGGTAGTGGGGGGTTTGAATTTGATCACGTGTGGGTTAATTTTAACTCAATCAATGGTCGTTACGAAGCTGGGCTCGTTTCCAATGTTGGAAATAGATTATGAAATTCGCTACTGCCGCGGTCCCCCATTCATATAACATTATCTATTCGTTCAGTGATATATATAAAAAGATATTTCCACTATATTCCGTGAAGATTGAAGCCGGTATAAGTTGAAATACGTTATTCTTTAATCTGAATATGTGATTCCCTCTTAGGGATAGGATAGGAGGCAGGCCTCGTAATTAACAACCATTAAACAAAATACATGCTTTTATCTAGGAAAGACTAGACCAATACAGATCTAATAAGAAAAGGATGCAACTTTTAAAATATCCAAACATTTAAGTACAACAAGTAAATGGAAAACTAATAGAGAGTAGAAACAAATGCTACAGCTCACTCTGGAGTATTTTATTTTCGGAATTGAGATACACCTATACAACTAAAAGAAAATGGTGTCGACACGTCACTGCTTGTAATAAACTTCTGGTTCTTAAAGGCTAAGGCTACTGTGCACCTTATTTGACAGCATTCTAAATTACACCTAAGACAAAAACATAATGCCTACACGTACTGGACATATGGCTCACAAATTCACAGAACTGCCAAAACGAAGAATATACAAAAACTACAAACTTTGAGGACAAATCACACGATCACACAATACAGCATCCTGGACGGACATACGTATGGTTACCATCAAAGAACACAAACAGACCTATTAGGATTGATGAATTAATTGCCACATCTATTAGAATTGTTTTATTAAAAAACTAGTTTCGAATGCTAAACATTCATCTTCAGTTTTAAAACATGCAAAATTTTCAACACTATGTTACTTACATTATAAATACTATATTTTTTAAAAAATGTAAGACGCACAGACCTACCACAGCAGACTTCACAATAGACTTCTAAGTCATCCCGACAAACTTATACATGACATATCCACAACAGTGATGCCCAGCAATATCCGTAGAATGTTTAAAAGGAGCAGGATGAGAGATCTCCTATAGTAATATGAAATCTAACAAGAGAGATGGAGTTTCCACCAAGCAATGCCCCTCATGACAGAACTTTCTCATTGTATTTATTGTCATCACATTCACTGGTTGTAATCTTATGTACTTAAAAGTTGTGAAAAAGATTAACTAAGATAAAAAAATTTGTTTTTAACAAAATCCAAAATATATTCTTTTTTTATTTTTTTTATTTACAATTTATTGAAATTTACAACTGTACAATATACATTAAGTAAATGTGTTCAAAACGCTTACAATAACATGGTAAAACTTGAAAAGAACTACTCATTAGTAGTACTTCAATAAAAATCTACACAAGAAGATCTCTAGGCCATCTTCTTTACAGACGCCTCGGAGGATTATCGGGAATTGAGAGGGAAGCAAGCTGAGAAACTAGTGGATTTGAGTGGTTAAGGAGCTTACTATGAAAGGATTGGTATCTGGTTTGGGCTAAATCAGCAACATATGGAAGTATTGGTCACAAAGAAGGGAGCATTGAGGATTTTACGAAGGATTTTGGATTGTAAGGATTGAATACGAGATGAATTGGATAGTTTTGTGGAGCCCCAAAGATCAACTCCGTAAGTCCATATCGGTCTAATCACTGTTATGTAAATGAGTCTTTTGTAATTAATGGGGAGCTTTGAACGTTTGTCCAGTAAATGTTGAAATATATTCTTAAAACTGTTTACTAGTCTACAACAATACACGCATTGTAGAGTGTAAAAAATATGCGATGATTTTTTAGTTCATAGCTTCGTTAGGAGTTAAAAGGTAAATATACTAAAAGTCCCCGCCCCTGGTGAGTGAGCTAACGGTGGGGGGGATAAGGTTCCATTTTGGGTTTTGGGATTATATCTCGAAAAGGGTGGACTCAAGAAAAATATGTTTCAAATAAAAATTATAGTTAATTAAATTTCCTATAAAATTGATTTTATATAAATTTGTCGAAATTCCAACGGTTTTTGGGATATACGTTATTGAAAATATGTAATTATGTAATTGTAATATGTAATGTAATAAAATATGTAAAGCTGTGAAGTAAAAAATTATTTCGCATATTTCATTTTGCACTCTATACATCACCCATTTTAGCACTCATTCGACTAAAAAAGATGCCGTCCTTATAAAACCCACTTGTACTCGTTAAAAAATAAACGCAAAAAACAAATAGCCTCCGATTAGCCATAGCAGCCTAACTTTCTCCCTCATACCCACTTGTAAAATAAACACAAATAGCCTACCACTGTTCTTACCTACCACTGTTTAGTTTATAATTTTATTTTTCTCTTAAATAAAGTAAAATATATTATCTTTAAATTTCAAGTTCTCTGTAGTGATGCCGAGAAAAGAGAGACTCTGTTTTTTTTTGTTGTTTTTTTTATAGATTTTAACGACGAATCCCTTAGCCGTTTTAATTAGGCCGAATTTCGCCTGGGCGATAAGGGAGGGAGAAAATTAGGAAATTAGCCGGGAAATAAAATACTATAAAGGGGGATTGAATCCGGGCAAAGAAATTATAACCGAGGTAGGAGGGAAAATTGCATTATAAATTCCCTAATTTGTCAGAGGAAAAACCCGTTGGTTGGGCTGTTAGAGTCGCCATCGGACGAGCTCATTAAGCCCAAGTCTGCAGTTACTAGATAGACTAAGTATTAGTGCTGCTTCGTATCGGCCATATCTCGTAGCTAATCTTAATTTATGGTTTTCTACTTTTTCTTACTTGAACTAAGGAGTAACTAATTCTAGGAACTAATTCTTATTTAATTTTTTCCGTATAGGATTTTCTCTGTGACTTGAAAGATTTTCAATGGCTTCATCCCATTTCAAACAACTCCAACTGAACAGATTTTTGTTTATTATTTTCTTTATATATAAATCTTATGTGATGTTATAGTGTAATGTCTCCATGCCTGCATTTACATTTTTTGTCCAGGAACCAGTATGACGAAGAAAAATGTTTTTTTTTTTTTGTTTTTTTTTAATGTATTAAGTTTTCATTTGTTTTGGTTTCAACATAAGACAAAATACACATCAAGAAAATAACATAAAATCTCCGACAAGTAGTGTTCCATTTTTTATTTAGTTTCCGGCCGGAAACTTATGGATGGACGTTACTACGTATTATAGCAAACTGATGAAAAAATTGTCTTTTTCTTCTCACTGCTCTGACTTTTACAAAAACAAAATAAAGTTATTTCTTATAATTTTACAGTTCATTTATACGTTAATTTTTTTAATTTGTTTCAAATTATAGTTCAAAAGTTATTGATTTTACTGTTAATATTCTTGTCCTTAAAAAAAAAAAAAAAAAAAAAATTTATAGATTTCATTTTTTATAGCTTCGGTATGAAAATTAGTATTAGAATAATATAAATAATTAAAAAGAAAAAATAATAATTAGAAATTGGATCCAACTTCCTGTGAGGAATCGCACATTTCTTTTTAATTATAGTTTGAAACATATTTAAAAAATAAACATATAAACAAACTGTATTAAATATTAAAAAATAACTTTATTTGATGATTTATTTTTGTTTTTGTAAAAGTCGCAGCAGTGAAAAGAAAAAGACAATTTTTCATTAGTTGCTTTAATATATCAATGTGCTCTTACGCCTAAACAGTATTAATACTGTTTAGGCGTAAAAAAAAAAAAAAAAAAAAAAAAAAAAAAAAAAAAAAAAAAAAAAAAAAAAAAAAAAAAAAAAAAAAAAAAAAAAAAAAAAAAAAAATAAATATTAAAACTACTCGTTGGAAATTTCGTGTATTTTTAATTTAATCAGGTGATTAATTCCAGAAAACTAGTTGTCGAATGTCTATTAATTTTTTGCTATGATTAAATTTTGCCCAACTCTGCTAGCAACCTAGAGTTTCTAACTTTTTTTTCTCCCGAAAAAATGTAACATTTTGAAACGCTGTAGCTCTTTTAGCGTTTTTTGAATCGAAAATTTGATGATAGTTACCTTATCAAAAGCAGTAGATAAATCGACGACACTATGTAAAACTATCAAATGTGAAAAATCGCTTCTTTTTATTATTCCGTTCTTTTACTGTTGTTTTCTACTAGACCTTGTAGTAGTATTTCGAATCTGATCGGCACTTAAAAGAACGAAATCAGTACTCGCCATTTTTCGGAACTTCAACATTTTACCATAGGTAGGCCTCGCAGGATACAACGGCATGCGTTTTTCTCATTCTTTCGTTTAGGTTATTTCGTTAGTGACGATACGATAGGCAAATCCATGATCTATTTTTTAACTAGTTAGGGGGAACTGAGTTTTTGTTTTATCTATTTATACAAGCTACCGGTTCAAATTATTTGTGTATAATTATTTTATTTTTCAACCAACTTCAAAAAAACTCGGGTTCTCAACTCGTCTGTATTTCTATTAATTTATTTTTTATTTATTTTTTTTTTTGTATGTTGATTACGCGATTACTCCTTCATTCATGAATCGATTTCGATGATTTCCTTTTTAGATCGGTCTTAGGTGATCCCATAAGAATTTTATTTAAAGCAATCCAGCGCTTTTAAAGCAAAATTAAATCTAAATTATTAACAAAAATAATTTACATATACAGTCAACTCTCGATGTGTCGAACTTTGATAAGCCTAATTCTTAATTAAGTCGAACAAAATCTACGGTCCCAAGTACATTTCAAAAAGTCGATTTCAAGCAAAAAAAAAAAAAAAAAAAACGTGGAAAATTGTGTTAATAAGTCGAACTCAAAATAGGGTACTTCTCTCACCTCTATGAATCGAACTATACATAGAAAGTCATCGCCTATATAACTCGAACCCAAATTCAAAGAATTTCATGGATAATTTGTTTTCCTGTTTTCTTTCATTGTTTAGCTTTTCAATTTAAGGTACACCAGTCACTTATTCACTGGAGTGGTTTTACAATGTCTCCGCGAGGTGGAGAAAGGAGACAGATGTTGTATATAAGTACATGATGTGTGTTTATATGTATTAAAGTATCGATAATTTCGTTAGTTGTCCTTTAATGCTCTTAGTTTCGAAGTAATTCAAATATTTTTTTTTTACTTTTGGTTCATGTTTCTACATGTAGGTTTAATCTTGAAGTAGGTTCTTGTTTTTACTTTTTCTAAAACTTTATCCTAAAGTAAAAAAAAACTACCTAATTGTTTACATAATTTACAGCTAAATATAAAGACTTATGATTTATGCGTTGAAGCACCATCCCACCTCCTTACTGTTTATTTAGCTAACTATTTACTCGGCTTGAACGAAAATAGTCTGATTTTGATGATGTAATTCCGATGATTAATGGCATCCTCGCTAGGAAATACAGCGGCAGTAACTAACTAACTAACTAGGCACGCAGGGTAGTAGAAACATCTCCGCTGGCTAGTGACCATGGTGTCAAGCCAGCGAATTCCTCACTCTTCTTCAAAGGTCTAATTACTGCAACAATTTCTTATATAGATTCGCTATAATTTTCCCTTAATTTTTTATATCTTTATGGCAGTAACCATGTGCAGGAAACATGGTTATTATTTATCTATCGGGTTGTCTGAAAAATATTGATGGATATCGTGTTTTCTTTAACCCATTTACGTCCACTTCTGCGTATATGGGTCAATATCCCATTATGGTACAGACGCTCGTAACGAGAGAATTATGCCTCAGCGATTTTTCCCTCATCCATCAATTTAAAATATGTTATGTATAGTTCGTAGATGATGAGATTTCTTCACAAGTTGCCAATATCCATTTAATCCAATTAATTAATTTATCCTTGTTTTCTATCTCCCTAGACCTGTCACTAGTCAGGTTTACAAAAGTTCACCTTAATTTTATAGCAATTAAATGGACTAATAAAATTATTTGAAATCGACAAATCGTTTAATCATACTTAAGTGCACAGATAATCTTGGACATTAGCAAATTCATCCATTTCCTATATCTGTATTATTATTTATATGTTATATGATGATTATAACTGTCACGTGGGTGAAACCTATCTCCCTAGACAGTTAACAAATCTTCAGCTGTTGACTAGGAGAAGGGATTTTTTGCTTTGTCCAAAGGTTGGAGACAACACTGCAATTACGTCAGCCATATTTTTAGTTATTGAAGTTGATAGAAAAATTGTAAACTTTTTCGCGGAGCAAAACATTAAGGTCGGATTGTACCATTATGAAATAATGACCCATATGCGGCATTAATTTAACAATATTTATTTTTATTTTTATAAGTTAATAAGTATTGTATTTTGTCCGTTTGTGGAATTGGGATATTGCCAATCTAAACAGGAGGGCATGTTTCGTATGTTAGAGTAAACGTAATTTGTTGGATCTTTTGATGAATTGTCACCCAAAAAACTTATCAATAGTGTGGCTTTATCTCTCATGCCGAAGAATATCAAGAGACAGAAAATAAACTGGATGAGAGACCTACTTGCTAAAAGTAAACCAAAGACAAGATAGAGGTGCCACTGGGCAGTATCCCTCCTCATGCCTAATATGCCAATTTTTATTTTAAAATCTGATTTCAGCACATCTGCTGATTGTCAATAATGTTTTTGACTGGTGTGGATTTTAAAACAAAAGTGAACAAAAAAAAGTTATTAAGCTAATTTACGTTTTTATTTAAGTCACTTGAGGTACGCATGATGGTATAGAAGGGTCAATACAATTAGGATTGATGAATTAATTGCCACTTCTATTGAGATTATTTTATTAGAAAACAAGTTTCGAATGCTAAACATTCATCTTCAGTTCTAAAACATGCAAAAAATTTTCAACACATTAGTACTATGTTACATATATTATATGGACTAAAGTTTTTAATAAAAGTAAGACAAGAAATTAAACAGGGGCACTCACCTTCGAGGTAACTAAAAGATGGAATACCAATTTCGCTATCCATCTAAATGAAAATAACCACAAATTTAATAAAGACTCGGGAGCCTAAAATTAAATACTTTCGAATCACTAGAAATAATAAAATCGTTTAAAACAGATCCAGATTTCTTTTTTTTTTAAATGATCAGATTAACTATATCCAATAGCCCCATTCTAAATTTGTTTCCCATAGGAACGGAAAAATCCAATGAGTCATAATGGAAACCTCATTGTAAATCAAAAATTTAACCTACCTGCTCCCTTTTACTTCTCATGAATTCAGTGAGAAGTCCATTTCTGTTTTAGTTACCTCAAAGGTGAGTGCCCATGTTTGATTTCTTATCTTACCTTTTTTAAAACTTTAGTATATATAATCCATGCAACATAGTGCTGATGTGTTGGACATTTTGTGTTTTAGAACTGAAAAAAAATGTTAAGCTTTCAAAACTAGTTTTCCAATAAAATAATCCCAATAGGAGTTGCAATTAATCCATCAATCCTAATTTTATATTTAAGGTTTTTCATTATAATTTTTTTATTTATAAATTGTTTTTCCCATTCAGAAACGTTTTGATTAGAATGAACGAAAACAGGAGAAATTTTTAATTCTGTTTTTTTTTTTTTTTTTTTTTTTTTTTTTGTTTTTTTTTTATGTACACTTCAACGAATGAAAAGCTTATATAACGGGGAATATAACAATACTAAAAAATACTTAAAAAAAAAAAAAAAAAAGTCCCGATAACTAAGTATCGGCGAAGCCCTATCATTGAAGTGAGGCGGCCCCTTCAACACAAAAGGTACTCGAGGAAACCTACTGTAATTGCCAACTTGCGATGAAAAGCTCGCTACTGCCGATTCAGCTAATTAGTTCAGAGTTTATTGTTTTGATTTATTTATCTTACTTCGAGAAGCTTTAATTATATTGGGGAAAAAAAAAAAAAAAAAACTTCAGGGGTGTCTTTACAAAGAAAGGGGATGAAAAAAAAAAATTATCATTACAATGGCCGTTTACAATTTATTGTTTTAGCAAATTCAATAAAATGTTAGATATTTAAAAGATCTTCATTTCGAAGTACATACATCAATAATTTTAACTAATAATTGAAACTTTAATTTTTGAGCTAAGAAAATCTTGTATTGAAATATGGAGCATTATTTTTGTTCAATCATATTTTCACGCATACCAGTAATTTATAAACCGGTTAAAATTATACTGATTAGGTGATAGAATTTGGCGTAAAAGCATAATTCGACATCTAATTTTTAATTTTAATTTATGAGTTGGTAATCCAGATGGACGGAGACTATTAAGAGACTTGCAGATAATGGACTGCATTATCAGTGCTTACAAATAAAGGCCTATGAATCATATTTTTGCACACAAAATAAAAAAAAAAAAAACAAGGTATCGACATTTTGATTTGGTAAGAATTTCTATTCCGCAATAATAATATTAGTGATTTCATCTGGTTGGATTTTAATTTCTTACCATAAAAGTATATGACAGTATGGCAAACCTCGGCTCTTCCACTCAACATTGTACATTAAAATATTCATTATTGTAACTTTTATTATTGCTATACCTTCCTGAAACTATGAAAATTTGGTACAGATGGATACAGTTTACCACTGTAAACTATTGCTGAATGGTACCAGGTATAATTGGTAGATTTTCAAATTTCAATGAGATCCGCATATCGCACCACATATTAAAATCTGTTTTGTTCATTTAAATGAATACAAGTAAACTTTATTATCAATATTTAGCTCTAAATAACAGTGTACCTTTGTAACCTCTCATGTAGAATAACAATCGCCAGCTATCGGTCAATTTCCAAATTTCACTGTTATCCAATTATTATCGCTTTCATCACATTAATTGAAAACCAGTTGATTTTATTATTGCTTAAAGATGAAGTAGTTAAAATTTGGAAAGAGATTGGTCCAGAATTATCCAAGGTTCTGAGTAGTCTAAGGGGGATAAAAAGATAACCTCGGGATCTTCTATTATTTTGTAATAAATATAAGTTCATGAGAATTTAAAATAAAATAAAAATGTATAATCGTGTTTCTAAATTTTTATTGGAACAAACATAAAAATTAATTTTATAAAGTTATTATTTTTCTCTATTACTATATAACGTAGAGGCGTTTTTTTCTTCTAAATAAGTTTTAAATTTGTTATTTTCATAATAGTTGTTTAGGTAGTTAAAATTTATAGTTTTTTTAATAAAAATTAATTGAAAGTAAGTAAATTTTATCATAAGTTTCTAGCTCTATATAACACCGTACCTTTGTAACCTCTCTCGAATGGTGCTCGCCACCTATCCGTGCATTATCAAACTTCATTCATCGCTTTTTAATGACAATTTAATTGTAAATCTGTAAATTTATTGCTAAACCTTCGTTGAACTATAAAGATGATGTGGTTAAAATTTGGTACAAATTGGTTCTGTAGTTTTCAAGGTTAGTGATCTCAAACGAAAAATAGCTTGTCCTTTTATAGAATACCTAGTATACATAAGTTTAAAAATTAAACTGTGTTTTAATTTAATTTTCTAATGATTTTTTTTATTTTTTTTTAAATTTGCAATATCATCTAGTAAGTTTAATATTGACAAGGAAGGACTGAAGGTGCTTGCAATCTCAATGAGAACAGTTTCCTCTGCCGATGGCGTTATCTCAAGGAATCTGCTGAGCCTGCGATCTCGGGGCAAGGGAAGTCCTCGATATAACGCCTCCCGGTTTCTGTTACGGCATATTTTACTGTCACAAATATCGTAGAATATCTTCTCCGCATTTTTATTTCTGTATCAGGTTTATCTTTGGCTAGCAATTCACTGCATTTAGGAAATATGTTTTGTATAAATTATTTCTAATATCAAAAGAATTTTAACCTCATTTATTTTGAATTCTAAGAAATATTCTTTTTTTTTTTTTTTTTTTAATAACAATTTATTGAAATTTACAACTGTACAAAATTTATACATCAAGTAAATGTGCTGTTAACTATTACAATTACGTGACAAAACTTGAAAAGAACTACTCATCAGCACTTTAATAAAAATTCTACACTAGAAGGTCTCTGGGCCATCTTGTTTTCAGACGCCTCGGAGGATTATCAGGAATGGTATGGGAAGCGAGTTGAGAAATTAGGAGATTTGAGTGGTTATGGAGCTTACTATGAAAGGATTGATATAGGTTTGGGCTAAATCAGCAACATATGGAACATTAAGATCTTTATGGATAAGTTTATTGGTGACAAAGTAAGGTGCATTGAGGATTTTTCGAAGGATTTTGGATTGTAAGAATTGGATACGAGATGAATTGGATGAAGAAATATTCTTAAAATTATTTATATTTTTTTAATATTTACAACTATATCATATTCAAAAACATTGGATACAATAATACAGTGAGCAAGTGTGCGGTAAATGATTACAACCTCATGTCAATAATTTATAAATAACTACCTAATAGTAGCTCTATAAATGTTCTAGGTAAGTCCCTAGTCCATCTTTTCAGATTTCTTGGAGGGTTATCGGAAATTAATGAGAAGCAAGTTGGAAAACTAGCGGATTCGAGAAAGGTTTGAACCTTATCATGGAATAAATAGGTATCTTGTTTGGACTAAATTATATATGGAACATTAAGATAATTATAGATAAATTTATTTGTGATGTAATAAGAAGCATTGAACGGATACGAGAAGAATCGGAAGGTTTAGTGGAGCCCAAACTTGGTCTAAGGACTACCATATAAATAATTCTTTTGTTATTAATTAGGAGCATTGAACGCTCTTCTAGTAAATGTTGAAGGACTCTATTACGACGGGCAGTTTCTTGTCGTTTTAGTCTTGCATGTGGATTTCAAGTAAGTTGTTTGTCCAGATGGAGTCCTAGGTAGCGGATCTGCTCAACGAGGATCAGTGGAATATTATTTAAGGATATTGTAGGACAGGATGTCGTAAATTTATGATGTAGGGTAAATGTTATTTGACGAGATTTGTTTGGATTTATTTCAACAATAAAACTAAAACTACCGAATTTCATGTTTACATATTTCTACCACAATATTTTGGTTAAAAACAATAATGAGAGAGGAATGAATTAACAAAAAGTAAATAAATAATTTTTGATATATTCATTATTAAAAATAGTAAAATCAAAAGGCAATAAGGGGTAAAATAAACAATATTTTTTTATTTTGATAAAATTTCACTTATAAGGGTTTTTTGGTGCGTTAAATCGAGATTTTAGGACAGTTTTTCATAAAAAAAAATTTCCACGTACTCAAAGGGGATTTCATTGGAATTTTGAGTTCCCGTATCTTATCGGTTATATTACTCACCCTCAATTTATTTAAAAAATATATTGTTCTCTAAATCATGACCTACAGTGAAAAAACAGGTTACAATAAAATTATATAAGTTATACAAGTTATTTCAAAACATAAAGTTAGCCACAATATAAATATATAACAACATGCGTTAGAGTAATTAAATATAATATATAATAAATATAATTACGAAATATGGAGGAGTAGGAAACTACTGTTACTGGTGGATATGCTATTGGTATCTACTACTAATTTATAACAATTCTAGTTCACAACTGACCTGGGGAATTTTTCAAAAAGGTAAAGGTTGTTGGATTTACAAAACTGGTGGTATTCCCATGAAGGGATTTCCGTATCCCGGTGTGATATGTGAATTGAAAAGTAATATATATGATGTATGTTAATGTAAATGTATATTATTGGTCTGAATGTATTAAATTGGAATGACAGGTGTTGACATTTAAAACGTCTGATTTTTTGTTTATTGCGCGATTTTTAAATTTTTCTATGGTTATCATTTCTTTGATATTTCGTTTAAAATTATTTTGTTCATGATGAATAATTTTGGGGGAACCAAATTTGAAACCACCACACATTACAGACAAACAAAACATTCTTTCAAATTTGATTCCTACAAAGTTATTCACCATAAACAAAATAATTTTAAAAGAAATATTAAAGAAATGATAACCATAGAAAAATTTAAAAATCTCGCAAGAAACAAAAAATCAGGCGTTCTAAACCTTAACACCTGTTATTCCAATTTAATACATTTAAATTAATGTATATCATATAAATTATTTTTCGATTCATATATTACACCGAAATACGGAAAACCTGTTTTTTCACTAGAGGGCTTGATTATGAGAACAACGTATTTTTTTAATAAATTGAGGGTTGGTAATATTCCCGATAAGATACGGGAACTCCTCAAGTGTGTGATGTCTTAGTGTAATATCAGGAAGAGGGAAGGATCCGCCGGGAGGTGACGTTAGCCGAGACAGGCTGATCTATCTCGCTCCCAGAGCTGTCTAGTCAGCTATTGAGGTAATCGTCCTTTTGATCTTCGCTTAGGTTCTACTTGGTAAATAGGTGGCTTAATGCAGGTCCTCATATCTCAGTATGCTGTGAAATTCAGAGATAAACATTAAAATTTAATAATTAAAAACGACCCATACACCATGAGTAATGATGTACTGATGAGTAAATGTGGGGAATGTCAAAAAAAAAAATCATTGCAAAGAACTGATAAGTATTGATTACTTTTTAAGGTATTCACAATACAGGTAATGGCATTAATACTGATCGTTTAAGGTCCCTAATGCACTGTTTACTTATGGTTCGCTTTATCTATACCTAATCAGTCCTTCATTATATATCCCTACTCATCAACTGCCGTACTTATGATATTCTTATTGTACAATATATCCCTGCTTAACCATTATTTATTCATTGTCATTTACTTCATCATTAGGATCAATGAAATTTCGACGATTCTGAATAGAAAATAAATAAATGTTAATTTTTGAAGATTGGCCGGCTGCCACTCTAGGCATTTTCACTATTAGGTACAGTGGAACCCCGTTTATATCGACCTGTTTGGGACTTGGTGAATAATAAAAATTAGAATACAAAATCAATTTATTTAGCACAAATGAAACAGAAAAACTAAATTTTTAAATACATGCATACGTATGTATACAAAATATATTAATAAATAGTATCAATAAATAGTATCAATAAATATCAATAAATAGTTTCAAAAAAAATTATTGTTAGGCGTGGGTTTAGATAAAAAGGGAAGTAAGCAATAAATATTATTTTAAATATATTTTTTATTTTTGAAGAGAAAAGATTTGACCCCGGTTGGGATTCGAACCCAAGTCTCCACCTCTCTAGCGTGGCGCCTTATCCACTAAGCCACCGAGCTCGTATCCGAACCAGGGAAATCTTTTCTCTTCACTGATCCATACCCCCGGGCACTCGCAATTGCGATGTACAATTCGGGGATGAATGTTCAAATTGAACATTCATCCCCGAATTGGGTTTCGCTATAACAGGTTATTTTTCTGTTCGTAGTGGAGATAAAAATAAAAATGGTACTATTTAAAATATTTATCTGATTACTAAAAAAAAAAAATCTTGATTGGTTTTAAACGATTATATTATTTCTTATGATTCATAAATATTTAATTTAAGACAATTTTTACGTGATGTATTCGTTTTACTTCCGAGTATCGCTATTTTAATTTTAAATTGATTTGGAGTTGGAAATATGCGTCTGATTATTTTTCATTTAACCTTTGATTTACTGATCGTCCAGTTTTTCCTGTATATTTAGCTTCATAGTCAATACATTTTATTTCAAATATGTTTTACAAATGGGTCTATTAAAAATTTAAAAAAATAATAATATTTTTTATCTTTGTTGCCAAGTTATTATACATTTTTATTTGTCATTTGTTATTTTTTTCAAATTGTGTGGCTTGAGAATGCGGCATGAATAAAACGTGGCTCTGTTTTTAATATTTTTCAATTTCAATTTTTCAAGTTACTCATTTCTTTAATTTTTTTAAAAATCATATCATATCGTAGTCTTCTAGCTTACTAATCTATCATAATATCTATTTTTTCCATCGAAAATTCTATCAGAACTTTTATTAGTTAATTCGAAATTGTGCAACAAGAGACAAGTGTGAAGGTCCCATCGGGAACAGAAGCCAAGGTTTACATCCCTGACACTCTGCAAACAAACGGAGTGACATCGTAATAAAAATACCATCTGGGGCTTTTAGCTTATTTCCTCCGCCCTCTTAGTTTTCATATTTTCTCGGCAAGCTTTTCCGGCTTTTACTCCTTCGTAGAGCACCTCGTGTCAACCGACTGGCTCAGAGGAAAAACACCAGATGTCTGAGAAATATGGTAGCGTTCCCTCCAAGACTGATGTCTTTTGTTAAGCTTTGAAGAAGGAAATAACAGACATGTTCTTGTTTTCCGATATCAATTTTCTTCTTACATCTTTTCCGAGAATAATATCCGTACCTGAAGATGTTTGTTCTAGGATTAGTAAATATTACATAAAACGAATGTCCATACACTCAATTTAGTTTATATTAATAATAGTATCCCCCGTCGTGGCTTTGCGCGTTTCTCATAAGTCGAGAACTTAGATAATTTTAAAAATACATAATTTAGGTTTTATTTGTTTATCGTTAAATATCTTGTATTCTAACATGCAATATCATTGTTTCGCCAATGATATTTTCCCTCATAGCAGTCATTTCTAACTTGAAGATTATATAAAAGAATAATTAGAAATCCAATTTTTAATTTAAATTTGTGCGTTGGCAATCCAGATGGACAGAGACTATTAAGAAACGTGCAGATAATGATTTTAAAAACATTATCAAAAAGCAAAGCATTTTGATTTGGTAATTAGTTTTAGTTAGCAGAAATAATTTTATTTATTTTAATCTGGTTCGATTTTAATTTCTAACCATAAAAGTATATGACAGTGTGGCGAACCTAGTTTATGCGTTTTAACATTGCACATTTATGATTTTGCTATTGTAAATTTTATTATTTATATACGAACATAGAAATATGAAAATGATGTAGTTAAAATTTGGTACCGATAGGTTCAGTAGCTTTACCATTGAAAACTCAATTGCGAAATGGCGCAAACCACACATCGCTCGATTTTCGAATTTCTCTAGGATCCACATGTTGCACCAAATACCTATTTAAATTTTTTTAAAATAATTTAATTCGATAAAATTAAATTTTTATTATCAATTTCAAGCCTTATTATAGCTCCGTACCTTTGTAACCTCTCATATGTAATGCCGCTCGCTAACTATCGGTCAATTTTCAAACTTTAATGTTATTCAAATATTATCATTTTTTTTAATAACAAATTAATTGAAAATCAGTAGACTTTCTTTATAATCGCTTAACTTTCGGTTCTGTTGTTTTCGCGGTTAGTGATCCCAAACAGGAAATTGCTAGTCCTTTTATATAATAGTCTAGATTAAGAAACTTTGTAAATTTTAGAAAAATTATTACAGTAATATTTTAATTAACTCTCATTTTATAGAAATAATTTATTTTTGTAAAAATTGTCATTAAATTGGTATGAAGGCTTGAAAACATTTAATATATATATATATATATATATATATATATATATATATATATATATATATATATATATATATATAGCTAATTTAAAGTTTAAAATATACTTATTATATGTAAGTGAAGAAATGTTCAGGGGTGCAGTCAGATAAATAAACACGTCCATGTTTTTAAATAAAAAACTTTTTATTTGGAGTGCTGACGTTTCGACCTGCAACTTATGGAACATTTAGATCGTTACAGGAAAGTTTATTAATAAAATATTAAGGAGCATTGAGGATTTGTTGAAAGATTTTAAATTCAAGGGTTGGATACAAAATGAATTAGATTATATATTTTGATGAAGCCGTAAACATCATATTTTTTTATTTTTAAAATATTTTTTAGGCTTTAGCTAGACGCCACTGGCTACACATCAGCTTTATAAGTCTAAATAGTTCTAATTACAGTCATAAGAATGAGTCTTTTGTAATCAATGAGAAAGTCAGAGCGTTTAATAAAACAGTTAAGCTGTTTTAAGTATATATGCCCAAATTATTACTATTACTAAAAGTTATATATTTTGTTTTAAAGTATATAACTTGTTAAAGTATAAAACTTATAGCCCATTATATAATAAGAATTAAAAAGAAAAATAATGTAAAGTTTATGCAGTAATTATATGCACCATTGATTAGGGCACAGTTAACTGCTGCGTAATACACGAAATATCTTTTAAAAAAACAAAACATAATTTACTTGAAAATATGACTCATACAATAAAATTATAAGAGAAATATGTATTTATACGCAGCTATTAATAATGTATTTATAAGTATGTTCTTTTCAGTCAAAAGAAAAATTATTTTTTTGATAGTTTAAATCTTTTCAAAATTATCTGATATTTCCATGTTTTGATAAAATCTTTGACAGGTTGTAACATTAGTATTAGATTAAGATTAATTTTTTTTAATGCAATTTTATGAATGAATCTGCCCACGATTGGAAATTATTCTGTATAATCCCAGAATATTTCCAAATTGAAATTATGTTTCATCTTATTTCGAATTTTATGGTATTGGGTCTGTATTACTGGTCTATGGTATATACCTCTAGGGCGTAATTAATTTTATTTTATTTATATCTAAATTAATTTTTTTTATTATTTTATTAATGTATATATATATATATATATATATATATATATATATATATATATATATATATATATATAACAATTTTAGAATTCTAAATCGTATATTCGTGTTCTTTTTTACTGTCATATATCCAGCTAGACCGCATGAGAAGTAACGAAAGTTAAAATACAACACATTACTAATTAGCAATTTTTGATTTCGTCAAGCCTTGCTAAACATTGTTTATTATTATAGATGTCTTATTAATACTTCTGGCAGTTTTGATATATATATATATATATATTTTTTTGTTTTTTAAACATTTTATTTGAAATGTATTTTGGTCTATTTTTGTTACAACTCAGTCATTTATAGCGCTTGCGAATGTTCCATAAATGTCAGTGGGTAAGTAAATAAACTTAATGTTCATACTAGGAACCTTTCGGTTCTGGCATCATTTCAAAGCCTCAGCATATAAAAACTCACTGTATTTTCGTTTCCTTTTACATTTAAACTATAAACGACCAATTTTATATTTTGAAATAATTTAGTTTATGTATTTTATGGAATGGTTCACAATCTTATCATATTACACAAAGGCTTTTTTTGGAATGAACAATAATCAGGAATTGTGGGATATTTTATCGGTAAAAACATAGTTCAGTTCATAGCAGCTGTGACGGTTAAAACGGTCATAAACAGTTGTTGGATGTAATCGTCACCAAATTATAAAGAAATTAATCTGTGTTTAGCCTTCATGTAAAACACATGAGAGAATAGTATTGGAAATGATCTTTTGATCTTGTTGATTTGGGTTTTTAGGGATCGGGGTCTAGGCAGGGTCGGTACTGAGCCTTTGGGTTCGCCATAGGTGGCGAGCGCCATTCTGGAAGAGAGTTTACGGAGTGACGGCTTTTATTAACTTCACATGTATGTAGCGGAATCTTGCATCGTAATTTTCACCAATTTCCAGCAATCTCATTATCTTGAAAATTTGCACACGTGTCAAGGACCAATGACAATACGATAATATCACAACTTTGTTTTACTATTTTCACTTAAACCAGTCGAAATGCCCCCTTAAATGGGGTCTGCCTTGCACAAGGTGGAGAAGTAGGTTTTATGATTCAGTATGGTCCAGATGGGTTCTGAGAATAAAATATCAAAAACGTGACTACATTTTATAAGCTGAAACTTTTCGGGGGGGAGGGGCAAACAAACCCACCATTTTTGCGAAATGTTTTGCAAAAACTTAGACAAAAATGCTTTAAATCGAAAAATGTGTCATTTACAAAATTAAAGTTTATTATATTGTGCGTCTTAAGACATCTCTTAAGCTGAATTTGATTTGAGCGATTAGCCACTGTCGAAAGGCGAAGAATTTCTCCAAGTTTCTCAAAAAGTTAGTTTCGATCATGTTTAAGAGATTATAACACCAAAATGGCTAGTCTAATCAAAAAATTTAATATATTAATTGTTGTAGACCATTAGACTTTGTCCAAGATTGGTTACGTTCGGTTCGCTATTAAGGCGTGTTTTTTTTTAGTTTTTTAAACTATAATTTTTTTTCTTTCTAAGCGCAATATCTAGAAGACCAAATCATTTTATCCATTAACAAAACAAAATTTCATTTGTTATTTAAAATTATTTAGGTTTTTTACTTATGAGAGTAGGCGAAGCCGAGACAGGGAGATGCTAGTAGCCTGTAATTAAATATTTATGAATCATTAAAAAAATAATAAAAACAGTCAAGATTGGTTAAAAGGCCAATCCAGATTTTTGTTTTTTTTTTGATGAACAGATAAATGTTTCCAACGGTCCCATTTTAAATTTATTAAGTAGGAAGGGTAAAAAAACAACTAGTCATAGGGAAACCCCTAAAGGGCTACCCATCTACTTGTTCCTTTCGTCTCTTTACACGCTGCTCTCGCAGTACACTCTGATATCTTCCAAAAGCCCTTTTTTATTTTACCTCCTTCTGCGAGTAAAAGACATTTCTGGTCTTACATCTTAAAAAAGTCAATATAAATAATCTATGTTACAAAGTGCTTATGTGATGAAAATTTTCTGTTTTTAGAACTGATGATTAATGTATGACATTCCAAATTAGTTTCCAAATAAATCAATTCCAATAGAAGTGGCAATTAATTCATCAATCCTAATTGTACCGATCCTTCTATACCATCATGCATACCTCAAGTAATCAATGCTAGGTAATTAAATTATATTAATTAGACATTTGACTTGTAATTGAAATTATAATTAATTAACGGCCCTATTAAAGAAAAACTTTATATAAGGTCTCTATAGCTAATCTAAATTTTTCTTTATAATTTAAAAAAAGGTATTTTTAAAATTTTAAATTAAATATCTCCCAAATAAACGAGATGTTGAAACTTTAACATGTTAGCCCTAATTAGCTGAATGTTCATAGGCCCTCAAGTTCTTAACAAGACACTAGACAAAAGTGGGTACGAGAAATGTAGTCGGAGGAGCTTGTACGAAGAGCAGAACACGATGTGCTCAAAGTTCCCCGAATTATAAAACCAAACTTAGTACTCGGATACGCGGGGGAAGAGTAGTTTATCAAGGGGAAAATTCTGGTTCATTAAGCCTAATGTTTTTATCTTCTTTTTTATAAAATTTTTGGAATTTTTTACTTGAGAATATTTTTTAAGAAAAAAATAAACTACTGATAATCAAGTTAAAAAAAAACAAAATTAAATATGAAAAGAAATATTTATACTGGGAAAAAATTAGAGCGAAAATGTGGAAGGAAAGTAATGATATGTGGTAATAAAAGTTTTTTTCATAAAAAAACAAAACAAAAAGAAATATTTAAACATTTTGAACCATACAACCCAGCTGCGTCGTTAAAATACTTTCAATTCAGTCCATATTTAAATAAACGATATCCTTACGGTGTCAATAACTTATTCTATATTAGTTATTATCACCATCTTGTAAAACACAGTAATAATGTTTGTTGTAAACTTTCTTGTTTATAAATATATATGGGTAACCCCAGAAAGGGAGGGACCGTTTATTAATGTTTTGCATGTTCCATGCCGTTACAGGAATACTACATGTATGATATGTGTTGCATTATATTATTTTGCTTATGAGTTTTATTTGTATGAGCTTTTTGTGGTTGTCAAAAAAAAAAAAAAAACTATATGTAAAGATATAATTATTGGTTAAAATTAAAAAAATAAAATTCAAAGAGAAAGAATCTAAAGAATCTAAAGAATAATAAAAAAAAAAAAAAAAAAAAAAAAAAAAAAAAAAAAAAAAAAAAAAAAAACAATCGAAAAATCGGTATAAATAAAACTTAATAAAGCTCATATCATGTTATCATCATGCTGGTCAGCAAAATCGAAAATCGATATCTCTGATGAATTTAACTAAATCAGTTCTGAATTTGGTAAAACTTATATGTTCTTTCTTAGGCCAGTTGCCATTTTTTTAAATTAGACATTGCAATAATTTGTACTTCTGACTTTTAAATAATTTGCAATCGTAAAGAATATGCCTAGATTTTTGGATTTGACGGTCATCGTCACATGTGTCAGTCAGTATGATATTAAAGCGTTTTAGGAAGGATTTTGTGTTGCCATGTTGCGAGAAATTGTGTCAATTTATAATCGTTACTTTGTATCTGTTTGATTAGTAGTGTTATTTTCGGGATGTATTTGTGTATATACTGAATGTATATACATAAATATATATATATATATATATATATATATATATATATATATATATATATATATATATATATATATATAGCTAACCCAGTAATTTAAAATGCTTCTATTAAATTCCCACAAAAAAAAAACATATTTTTCTCTGACTGGGGAAAAACAATTGATCCGTGTATATTTCTATCTATGATCTATGATCTAAATTAGCGTTTTCAACATGACGTTTTCAACATGACTTTTTTCATTCAGACCAATATAGCTCCTAAACAGTATGACCTAGCGGCAAATGTTATATAACAAGAAATATTCTCAATTAAATTTCTGATAAGGAAACTTTAGGAAAATTTTAGATTCGAGCAACAGCAAGAGATCTAGAGCTAGTCAAAATGTTACATTTTTTAGGGTAAAAAAAATTACGCAAGAAAACTATATAACCCCGATAAAAGACTTGTCTTCTCCTTTTCCACGTATTTCTATTTTCCAAGAAAAAAATATATTTACCTGCTTCTAATTGTTTACTTTGCTAATTACGTGAAACAAAAATAAAATTACAAATGCTGTAACATAACCTGTAATAAATTATCTAATATAAGTGTGAATAGGCTGGTTTTCCGCCTTGGAACAGTTTGAATTACAAAGGGTAAACTTAACCATTTCTTCACCACAGCTGGGTAAATATTTTCTTTAGCCTTTGAAGAAATACAACCTCAGTTTACATTTCTGCAGAGGCAAGCTTCTGGTTCGCGGAAGACCGCAAACACATTCTCCCCTATTTCCTATCGCCCAAGTTATTTCATGCGTTTTCTTGTCGGACGAGACCTATATCTGGGTAATGAAGGCATGATTTACCCAATGACCCAAGTGATTGTATAATTTGTCTTTTGTTGCAAAATAAATTGGATATAAGATGATCAAAAGTTTAAAAAATAAATAAATAAATAAAGGAATAAACAAAAAATACCAGATGGAAAATTGAAAAAAAAAAAAATATATTAAAGAAGTTAAATTAGTGATAGATTTTCGAAGTGGTCCCACCCAACGTATTATTCAATATATTCATGCAGTCATTCATCTATCTATAAAATTTAATTGGTTGGTTGGTGTTGTTTAAGGGCGTTAAACCATGGGTGGTCATCAACGCTCGCCGGTTTTAAATAATTGGTTCAGTCGTCTTCATGGTTAGTGATCACAAAGGCATGTAACAAAAAATGGCTTGTCTTTTCAAATAATAGCATGGGTGAAATTAATTTATCAAAATGTAAATCTAATCTGAGAGATCATTCTCCGCTCCTATCTCAGCGAAAGAACATATAAAGTTAGTCATAACTTTTACTATTCATCTCTCTGTACCCGATCTGCAGGTGTTCCTCAAGGAAGTATCCTAGGTCCAATCCCTTTATTGCCTCCTAGACACTCCAATTCCATATTATAAACTTTCAAGCATGGTGTTAAAAATAAAGAATCAAAATAAATCCAAGTAAATCCCATCAACTAATCTTTACTCTTCGTCGTAAACCTACGACTTCCCGTCCTTCAGTATCCTTTAATGATATTCCACTAATCCCTGTTGAACAGATCCGCTTACCTAGGACTCCACTTGGACAAACGTCTTACTTGGAATCCACACACAAAACTAAAACGAAAAGAAACTGCTCGTCGTTACATACTACTTCAACATTTACTAGACAAACGTCCATACCTTCCAAATAATTACAAAAGACTCATATACATAACATTAATTAGACCAATTTGGACATATGGAGTTGAGCTTTGGGTCTCTACTAAACCATCCAATTCATCTCGTATCCAATCCTTACAATTCCAAAACCTTAGAAAAATCCTCAATGCTCCTTATGTCGTCACAAACAAACTTATCCATCATAATCTTAATATACCTTACGTTTCTGACTTAGCTCAAACCGGATATCAATCCTTCCATAGCAAACTCCATAACCATTTAAATTCATTCGTGTCACAATTTGCTTCTAATTCCATTTCATAGATAACCCTACGAGGCGCCTGAAAAGAAGCTGGCCTCGGGACCTTCTAATATCGTACTTCATTGTATAGAACCTTTATAATCATCACCAAAGGATAGTGTTTTAAAAAACAATTGACGCGTCATTTTATTATTATTATCACATTTACTTGATATGTTTTTTTAAATTGTATACAGTAGTAAATTTCAACGAATAAATAAAAATTAAAAAAAGCCTGAAAGATATGCTTACAAATTATTTATAGAGCATGTTCTAGTTTGTCTGCGAAGCCGGTAGATAGGACTGGCATATATATATATTCCCAGCTGTAGCAATCATGGATGTCCAATCCCACGGATTGCCTCCTCAGAAGCTATCAAACTTGTAATAAACGGACTATGACGGATCCCCCCTCACTCCTCCGGTTGATTGTTCGCTCCCAGATTGACCCGCTGATTATAGTCATCCGCTAATGTCTCGACTTACTCCTGCCAAACTGTTGCTCCGAGTATATATCACCTCTGTCAGTCCATCTTACTTCCTCTATCGGTCTCGCTTCATTTCGGCCTCTCCTGTTCATTAATAATCCCAAGGATGGGGTAAGCATTCGATTCCGCTGCGAAATAGATTGACTCTACGCAACTGATTAGATAATGAGTTCCAACGGATCTGTGTAACCCTCCTGTATTAAATCAGAACACCTATTTTGAATTTGTCATGACAACACAATAAAACGACACATTATTTTTATAATGAGGATTCTATTGTTGGCTGTAGGATGAAATGTAAGTAATTAAATGGTCAGGGGTGCAGTCAAGTAATTTAAATACCTCTAAGGTTTTAAATAAAAAAAACTTTATATTTGGCGTTTCGACGTTGCAGGTTTTTTTCGAAGTTGTGAATAGTTTTTATTTTAAAGTTGTTATCAAACGATACTTTAGGAAAAAGATTATATTCTTGTCTTAGTGAATGGTCAGATCCGGCGGGATTCATAAAGTTAAGGCTAATTCAAAAATATTTCATTTAGATGATATTCAAAAATTCCTGGAAAATTTACGGGTCAACAAAACTGAATACAATATTATTTAATTCATTTCATTCGTGCCTGCCTTTGTATAAGGCGCCCGGGGCCATCTTATAAGCTACTTTGACACCGGAGAGGAGAGAAATCCCTCTTTGAGAAAGCGATATTTGAAGAGGGAGGGTAGAGGGCCAAGCCGTTATTAGAGTTTGGCGTACTTTCCTTACTGGAGGCAAAGTTCCCTGCCTAAGTCCCTGTTGGACACATCAAGTCAGGAGCGAAAGAACTTCACTGCCAGAACATATTTGGTGAAGTGAGTATCGATGTTGGAATTCATACTCATTTATAAAAAAAAATATAATTCAGATGTTCTTTAAATACCTCAAATAAATTACAGTATGGAGGAACTAGTATAATCTGCTTTGAAAGCTTATATAATGGACAGAAGTAAGCAAGAATACAACGTAGGACTTGCTTTTAGGACTATAAGAAACGACTTTTCCCATGAAGTATTGTACAAACTAGGACAGAACTGCTCGAATAATCAAGCAAACTGGCAGTGCTGAAGTCAACTGATTATATTTTAAGACTAACAGAGAACCCGAAATTTGCCTTATATATATATATATATATATATATATATATATATATATATATATATATATATATATATATTGACAAAAAATAGATATAATAAAATACAAGACTTTTACAGATTAGAAGGCCCCGTTTTGGGGTTTTTCGCTTACATCTCCAAAACAGTGGATACTAGAAAAATATGTTACGGATCAAAATTAAAGATAATTATTTTTTCTATAAAATTGTTTATATACATATTTGCTGAACAGTTTTCGAAATATACGTTATTGAAAATCGATGATTTTAGAGAAAAAAAAAATTGTTTACCCACTTATTGTCAAACATTTGCTTCTAGTGAAAACTAGATCGTGTGTGAGAAAATTATTTTTTAGAAAATATATCGTAGAGCATTAAATTTTCTTTAATTTCATATATATGTTTCTGGCACTTGAAAAAATTTTGTAACAAAAAGTAAGGTAAAAATTATTCTTATTTCGAAAATTATCGATTTGCAATAATGTATATTTTGGAAACCGTTGGAAGCTCGACAAATATGTACATAAGAATTTTATATGAAATTTAATTAACCACCGTTTTCGAGATATTATCGAAAACCTTCAAAATAAGACCTTTCTCCTTCCCCCTACCGTAAGCTCACCCCCAGGGATGGAGACTTTTAGTATGCTTACCTGCTAACTAATCCTAACGAAGCCCTGAAGTAAAATGCTATCGCACATTTCGCGCACTTTGCACCCCTCATTTCAGCACTAATTGACTGGACTACGTTTTAAAGATTCTCAATTTTTTTTTTTTTCACTCCTTTTCACTGTGCTCCCTTCCTCTCTCCTGGATGGTAAGAAATGAAAAAAAAAAAAAAATGGGTCACATTTTAAATCCCAAAAAAATAAATTGAACCTAGAACGTATAATTTTTTTTCTCTTTTAATTCTTTAGTGTATAACTAACAACAAGTACAATGCGCTATAAAATACACTACAATCTTTCTTTAAATGGTAGTTGTATAGATAACCATTACTTTGAAATATAGTTCATTTGGATCACTACTGATTATTGTGTTTGAATCAGTAATGAATGTAAATACGACAGAACTCTCGATTAATTAGTAGCAACGCTTTCAATGGTTTGATCCAACAGGCTGTGTTATATAACTTGGTAACTGTGTTGGAGTTCGATTCAAGTTACCTATGACACACAGTGTATTTTATAATTGGCTGTTTGGATAACTGTGTCTGATCTAGACATCTCAGAGGTATAAAGTGTCTTAGAGACCGTGTACTGTATGCACGTTGTCCTCTGACCTCATGTACTTCACAATTATCTGGAGATGTATTCTAAAATATTTTATTTTAGAAACATGGTATTCGTTCGAAGAAGTAAATTAGGTTGTGTTGAGCTTTACCCCAAAAAATAAAATATTACGTGGTCTTTCCTTTTATTAATTTACCAGCACACTCCTTCGTAGCTTCGCTTACTCTTATATAATACGTTTTATAAATTATATAAGAAAAAAAGTATATTTTATTATAAATCTCTATCTCTATATAACACCATATCTTTGTAACCTCTCTTAAATGGTGCTCGCCACCTATCGGTCGATTATCAAACTTCACTGCGCACCACACATTGATTGATTTTTTATGGCAATATAATTGGAAAAAATTTAAATTTTATTATTGCTAAACCTTCCTTGTACTTTGAAGACGATGTGGTTCAGATTGGTTCAGTAGTTTTCGCGGTTAGTGATCACAAATGAAAAATGACTTGTCTTTTTATATAATAGTATAAATTAAGACATTTATAAGGAAAATAAGCAATGATATCTTCCAAAAGTAATTTTGTTATTCAAAAATTATATTTATGATCATATGGGCTACGTTTCATAGCTCTGCCATATTTTCAAGCACTAAAAAAACATAGATAATAATATAATAAAAACTGTATTATGACAATTATAATATTTTTTTCTCATTAAATATAATATATATAAATAAATATTATCATTCTGTATTACCTTAAATTTGTTTTATAGTCAATAAATTTTTTTTTTCAACTATCGTCAATCCTTATTAAACACATATTTCGCCAAACAATATATAAACTTATTTATTATACATATTATTATTACCATGGTTGCAATATTTATTATTTGGCAAAGCCATGAAACGTCGTACATATGATTACAAATATAATTCCTGAATAATAAAATTAATGTTAGGAGATATCAGCGCTTATTTTTCTTATAAAAAGTGGTCTTTCCTTTTTTTAATTGACATAGATAATTTATAAAATATCATCTCTATAATCAAAAAACAATAAAAATATTTACGTTAGTTACTGCAGATAAATCCAATTGAACGGTTGGCGAATTCTTGGAGGACTTGGAATCTAGAAGATTGTTAGACTAAAGCGTGACACAGAACAACAAAAAGTAAATTAGAAAAGAGCAGCCAAATATATTAATAGATCCAACTATATATTTAAGTTTGTGTTTCATCTGTCTCTTTATTTTTAATACTATTAATTATCCGAAATAGATTTTACCTAACTAACCTTTCATTTTTTTCTGAGTTTTTGGATCTTGCAGCATTCTATATGGGACCTTATAAAATAGAGATGTCTTATCATGAAGAAGATAATAAAACTCTTCCAATGATTAATTTTCTGATCCATTGACACACCATTGTTCTTATTTCCGGAGGCTGGTATTTTGTTAACCGCTTCTAACATTGTTGTCGAGAAGTATTTTATGTTTTTTGCTTATTAATATTAACAATCACCAGTATTGCAATGTTTTGATATTTCATTATATCATCAGTCATCATTAATAAAAAAAGTAAAACATTAATAATCACAATATAAATAGATTCAATATGGAAATACCAACTCAAAAAACTTTGACTAAGATTTATTTATTAAAATATTAAATATATATTTTATAATATATAAAATATTTATTATATTTTATAAATATATATAATATATATAAAAATAAAATATTTATATATTTTATATATTTTTTAAATAAATATTTATTTAAAATATTTATTTAAAAAAAATAAAAAATAAATGGTCTTGACAAAAACGTACATAGTATTTTTTTTTTTTCTTTTTAATTATTTTCCACCGTTTATGTTTTCTAATCATATTTTACCCATCAATTCTCAAAACTTTCTATATTTTTTTTTCTTTTAATATAACATAAGAATTTCATGTTGGTATTTAATGTTTATTTTTACTTAAGAAGCAATTCGTCGCTACTAACCTAAATCTAAATTTACGCCATAGATTTCATAATTTATTTTTATTTTTATTTTAAGTTCAAATATTTGTCTACTTTATTACATTATCTTACTATTTAAAATTTGCAATGAATAAAAAAAAGTTTTTTTTTTTTAATTTGTTTTTTTTTTAATTTAATTTGTGTTTAATTGATCCATTGAAAAATAATAGTACAATTGGTATTTTTTAAAGCTAATGAGTAGTAAGATTTAAATGCAATTTTCAACAAAATAAGTGTTGCTACAATTAAATTGTCTGAGCGATGTAATTTCAAATTGCACCCAGATTGCTATAAAGCATATCTAAAAGAAAAAAAATTAAAATTGTGATTTTCGTGTGAAAATTTTTGTGCAATAAAAGTTTTCACTCAATAGTATTATTGTACTATTTAAAAAACATATGACCTTACCTATCTATTTATTTTTTCGGCTCCACTAAACCATCTAATGCATCTCGTATCCAATCCTTACAATCCAAAATCCTTCGAAAAATCTTAAATGCTCCTTACTGTGTCACCAATAAACTTATCCATAAAGATCTTAATGTTCCATAAGTTGCTGATTTATCACGAACCAGATATCTATCCTTTGATAGTAAGCTCCATAAGCACTCAAATCCCCTAATTTCTCAACTCGCTTCCCAAACCATTAATCCTCCGAGGCCTGATAATCCTCTGAGGCGTCTGAAAAGAAGATGGTCTTGAGACCTTCTAGTGTAGAATTTTTATTAAAGTGCTACTGATGGATCTTTTTCTTTTCAAGTTTTGTCACGTTATTGTAATAGTTAACAACACATTTATTGGATGTATATTTTGTACAGTTTGTAAATTTCAATTAATTGTTTAAAAAATATATATATCTATTATATATATATATATTATATATATATATATGACCCCAGTTGGATATATATATATATATATATATCCATATATATATATGTTCAAATTGAACATTACTTTAATTATACATATATAGTTATTGTATTTTTTTATATATTTTTTTTATTTTTTATATTTTATATTTATCTATATATTTTCTTCTCCATTATGGCTTAGCAAACACAAAATTTTTGTTAAAAATTTTTTTTCTTATATTAATTTTCAACTAATTCTAGCCTTGGCCGTTGATGGGGTTAAGGTTTTATTCTTTTCAAACTATACATGAACCATTCATCCCCGAATTGTATCCGAATTGTACGTCGCAATTGCGAGTGCCCGGGGGTATGGATCAGTGAAGAGAAAAGATTTCCCTGGTTCGGATACGAGCCCGGTAGCCTAGTGGATAAGGCGCCACGCTAGAGAGGTGGAGACTTGGGTTCGAATCCCAACTGGGGTCAAATCTTTTCTCTTCAAAAATAAAAAATATATTTTAAAAAATATTTAGTAAACAAGAACCACTTTATAATTTAATATATATATATATGACAGCTCGTCAATAGATCTAATTAAAGTAATGTTCAATTTGAACATTCATCCCCGAATTGTACGTCGCAATTGCGAGTGCCCGGGGGTATGGATCAGTGAAGAGAAAAGATTTCCCTGGTTCTTTTAAGCCCGGTTATTAGTTTAAGGCGCCACGCTAGAGAGGTGGAGACTTGGGTTCGAATCCCAACTGGGGTCAAATCTTTTCTCTTCAAAAATAAAAAATATATTTAAAAAATATTTAGTAAACAAGAACCACTTTTATATATATATATCTAATTATATATATTCATATATATATATATATATATTTCCCTGGTTATATATATATATACTTATGTATTTATTTATTTATATTTATATTTCTAGCCTTGGTCGATGGGTTAAGGTTTTAAAATATACATTATCTTTTAATTATTTTTAATCGTCGAATTAAAAAATATATTACACTATATATTATATTATTATATATATATAATTGTATTATTGTTCAAATTCCAATAATATTATTGACTACATTAGCATTCTATCTCCTTCCATAGATAATATCCACCAAACGCTGGATTGTCTGCTGGTACTTAAACTAAACTCGAGTAAATATTAGTCTAAACTGTCAACGTGTTTATGTTTATGCTATTTGTGGGGTTGCCGTTATGTAAATATGCTATTATTTATGTTTATGTAAAGGTGCCGTATTATTTTAAGCATCCGTTCAACATTGTTATCCGGTTGGTCATTGAATGTGTTGGCTGTCATTATATAACCGGTATGTTTATGTATTTAGATACCGTTCGAATCGTATTTATATCTTCATTAGTTATAAATTGAATAATTATAATCTAATTGTATATTAATTAGAATCATTACTTAATATACATTTATAAATAGACTTGGAGTATAAAATCGTAATTTGTAGTATAAATTTGTTATCCCTCAGTTCTTTCTTTTTAAATATGTAATAGGTATATCAAAATTTGATTCTGCTTCTCGTGTTTTGTTTTTTTATATCCTATGCGCTAGGTTTGTTTTTTTATTTGGGCTTAACGTCCTTATGTACTCTAACTAGAGCAGGAAGAAAGGGTTATCGTACAAGTTCCCAACCCATTCTTCCTAAGTGGGAAGGTCAAGATTCATTTCGTGGTTCTGCCGCGAAATAAGTTTTTACCTGCCAAGGTAGGATTCAAACCCACGACTTTCAGTAACGAGCGCGCTGAGATCTTTGCCCCAACTCACTTAGCAATCAAGTCCCTTATGCGCTAGGTTTTTGTTTATTGATAATAAAAAAAAATAAAAAAACGAAAAACCATTGAATAGTTTTGTTTAAAAAATAATCTGCGTTCCACATTTAACATCCATATCTGAAACAGGGAAGCTTTATTTGAGACATCGAATTTTCAAAATTGGATAAATCCGCCATTAGAAAAAAAATATCGCATAAATATGTCTTTTGGTTGGGGGTCTATAATGTAATCCGGATTTAAAAGTGAATTTCCCCATATAATCGATACGGATCAATTATTTAAACATACCATATGAATGCTGGTTAAATTTGCAATTTTTTTGTGAGATTTGCAGTTTTGTAGATAGTTTTATCCAAAAACGGTGAGTGTTGAAGTATTATGACAGTGTAACTTACCTAAATAAGGTGAAGATCAAGCTATTCTTTAGGTCCCAAGTTTGCAAAATATTTAAACGAAATGGAATTCCTCAAAGATGTCATTGAATTATCGTATATTAGCAACGGATTGTAATAGAAAGAAAAAGTCTGCGGCATTTTTTTTCATCTAGTTTCACCCAAAAAGAGAGATACTCACTTTGTAGATAGAAATAGTTTGTTTTGTTTTTTCAGTCAGGGAGTAATTGAGTTATTTTTATTTATTTATTTTTTCTTATCTTGATTCTTTATGCTGTAAGTACGTAATGTATGGTTTTTTAAATAATGAGAACATATATTTGTACCAGTAATTTGTTCTTCATCATCATCATTTTCTTATGGCGCTTATGGTCCTTGTAGAACCCTGGCCTCCTCAACAATACTCTGCCATTCAAACCTTTCTTCGGCAACCCTTCTGCATCCTCTCACACCCAGAGTCCGAAGATCGTCCTCTACATCTTCAAGCCAACGAAGTCGAGGCCTTCCTCTCTTTCTCATTCCAACCGGGTGCCCCTCCAACAACATCATTTTATGGAGCCTACTTGCATCCATTATTTGCAAATGCCTTAGCCATTTAATTCTGCCTCTTTTTATGTTGGCTACAATATCTGAGGCAGCATATAGAGTTTTCAGTTCCTCATTTGTTCTCATTCGCCAGAGATTCAGTCCATGCTTGGTTGGACCATATATTTTGCGAAGGATTTTTCTTTTCCACATGTTTAATATTTTTTTTCGTCGTGTGATGTCAGGGTCCATGTCTCATCCAAGTATCGTTCGATATACCCTTATTTTGAGATTGCAGGATATGTTTCTACTTTAAAAATTTTTCACTAAAGACCAATAGTACCGATTTCCTGCTATTATTCTTGATTTTATTTCTTCTTAGATACTATTGTCCTCAGTGACGATATCACCCAGATACTAAATTTAGGCACTCTCTCAGAGGAATATCCAGCCCCCTCAATGTATCTATGTCCTCTTTCCTCTCTAGTTGTTACTATGTATTTATTCTTAGGGAACCGAATTCCCGAGGATAATATTTATATTCCATTTAATTTATTTTAGCCGTCGACAAAATCGAAACCTTTTAATATTTAAACTATTTATAAAATTACTCTTTCAGTAATTATATAATTAAAGCGCGCTCTGTAATCATCATAAAGTGCGTTTGTTAGAAAATATTCTATCTGGTCTTATTTTCGGTTTTACAGTCCCATCTCTACTGACTCAACTGAGCCGCAGACCAGTTTGATATTTTTATAACAACGAGTCAGAGATTGAAAAATTTGTCTGAACGTGTATTTCCTCAGCAGTACATCAAAGTCGTTACACACTTGAGGTCACAAAGAAAAGTGGAACACGGGCCAAGAAGTCCAATTACTGCCTGCTGGGCCCGACACGAAAATAACTTTACTGTCACACTCAATGAGAGCTTTCTGGATATAATGTGGTCTTAGGTAGCCAGCTTTAATTGTATCTATTATTAATATAATTGCGTAAGGCAGGCTAGGATTTTAAAGCTGATCTATTTTAACTAGGGTTTTTATATTTGTTGAATCAATTAATTTTTGTCATTTTAGATTCGTTTTCTCTTCTCTTTATATTCCAGATTAACTCGTAATATCTTCTCCGTAAGTATAAATATCATGCCCTGAACAAAATCTCAACTACCAGAGATAAGGAATGTTAATACACAGTTGTGTGCACCGGTCTTTAGGGGTCTTATACCTTATAAGGTATAATAAATGATTATTTATTTGCTTTCTCAAGTAATATCTGTTTTTTATTAATATTTTACATAGATATTTCTTTTAGCTGAGGGTCTATGCTTTTTTGGTGTAACGTTTCTTTACTGTCAAAAACGTAACATTTCGTCAGGCTCTAACTCTGTTGGTGTGGCTTGAATCAAAACTTTTTCGATAGATTTCTGATGATAATTTTAATGGAAAATATTCTTGTTATAGTTAGCATTTGTCGTTAATACCAACTGTTCTGGAGCTATATTGGTTTGAATGAAAAAAAGTAATATTTTGCCTACATTTACAATCTTTGGATTTTTGTGACACGCTCTAACTTTGTTGGTGTAGTTGTAGTTTGCGTATTTGATAACAAGCAGTATATATGAAATCAGTAGATTAGATAGATAGATAGATAGAAAATAAATTTTATTCTGGGACAAAGTCCCTTAAGAATAATAACAAATAAATTATAAAAAGTAAATCACATCTGGTCAAAATATTTTAAATAAAATAATGAAATAAGATTATAGATACACATTTCCAAGAGATGTTTTTTCCCAGTATCGACTTTATTGATTATAAATTCAAAAACATTTGTCTGTTGGATTTACAGTTTAGGAGCCATATATATATATATATATTGTTATCTGGGTCATTCCATGTGAAATCAACCAATTTTACATTAGATTTGGACCTTGACCTATCCGAATCTGCACTTACCAAGACTAGAAAAAAATGTAAAATATTACATTTTTCTAACTTTTGGATTTTGAGTTATAAGCTTTTAAATATTCAGAAAACTACAGTTTTTGGTCCTCATTTAGTATATTTAAAATTACGCCATTAAAAAACTATTGCTCCCAGCGAGCTCGAATTTGTAACATTCTTTTCAATTTTAAATGCCCTTTAATATGATGTATTTTCAGTTCATTTTAAATTTTTTTCGAAACATCCAAAAACGGTTTTCGTAATTCCCAAAATACGTACACTTCGATTTTTTTAAAAAAAAATATAAGTGATTTATACTATTACTTACTACATTTGGAACACAAATTAAAATGAAAATGGAGTATAGAATAAAGGTTGTAGAGAATTTAGTTAACATTAATTTAGTAAGTAGTCATGTTTTGCATATGATACACCGATTTCAAGATATGAGCCCGAAACCAAAAAAAGAGACCTTCTGCGCCCCCTCCTTTCTTGTTCCCAGACCCGAAAACTCCAGGACTTATAGTATTTCTACTTTCTAACTCCTCTGAAGAAGTTTCGAAAGAAAAATCTTGGATTACAGGAAACGTTGACTCTAATTGTCCAACAAAAAAAGACAAAATATTTTTGTTTTATCAAGAACCCATTTCCGTCCCATTCTAAATTTTTTTAGAATGTAGTCAGTAATTGTTTAAATCACATATATTTTTTTCTAAAAAATCGAAGGGTACGTATTTTGGGAATTACGAAAACCGTTTTTGGATGTTTCGAAAAAATTCAAAATGAACTGAAAATATATCAAATGATATATCATATTAAAGGGCATTTCAAACAGAAAAAAATGTTGAAATTTGAACTCTCTGGGAGCAACAGTTTTTAAATGGCGTAATTTTGAATATACTAAATGAGGACCGAAAACTGTAGTTTTCTGAATTTTTAAAAGCTTATAACTCAAAATCCAAAAGTCAGAAATATGTAATATTTTACATTTTTTCTAGTCTTGGTAAGTGCAGCTGCTATACAAAAAATCATAGAATTCGGAGAGGTGAAGGTCCAAACCATTGGTTGATTTGACATGGAATGACCCATCACTATTCTTTGTGGCGTAAATTACTGATGTATTGTTTGTTTTTTTTTAAATGAGGACAGATATTTGTACCAGTAATGAATTCTTAGGGCACATAATTCCCGATGAGAATGTTTATTTTTCATTTAATTTATTTTAGTGTTTTACAAAATCGAAAACCTTTTAATATTTAAACCATTGTGTATAAGTGTTTTGGCATTTTTGATTCACGTTCTAGCTCTGTTGCTGTTTATAAATTTAAAGAAAAATATTTTTTGTTTTAAAACATTTGTTGCTGTTGCCTATTGCTTAGGAACTGTATTGGTTTGAACGAAACAATTCACATTTTGACTTTTTTTTCATCCTCGAATGTGTAACGTTTCTTTCACATCAAAGCTGTAACATTTTGACATACTATAAATTATTTATAGTATGCAATCAAGAAGAAATTGAGTTTTTTTGTTTGTTTTTTATTTTATTTTATTTTATTATTATTTTTTTTTATTTAAAGATATTTTATTGTATAGCTTAGAAAAATAAATACAAATTGATATCATACAACTGTCATGAAAACTATCTAAGTTACTTACAAGAAATTACTTAATTACTTATATATATATATATATATATATATATATATATATATATATATATATATATATATATATATTTATATATATATCATTTCTCCTGCTATCCGTTCTGAGAAATGATCATTACGTTAGTCTGATTCATTGTAGTTCTTAGATCTATGCTTGTTTTATCTTGATCTAAATCTATTTTAAGGGTCTATTGAAGTTTATGATTCGACGAACTGAATAATTTTGACAATTTTAACTCAAAGCAGGGGCAAGATATTAACTGAATTCGTGAGTATAATGTTTATATACGCTATTCTTCGAATATTAAATGCTATTTAATTAAATAATTAATAATTAATAATTAATGCTATTTAATTAAATAAATGAATCTTGGAATCTCCTCTCAAAACAATGGGGTATGGTGAAATTTATGGTCTGATTCCTGATCACTTTTTGTTTTTTGTGACACAAATTAATATGTTCAGCGTGTATCGGAACGTAATACGCTGTGGTGGAACTTAAGTCGCTCTTATTACGAAATACTGACAATTGCTTTCAGTCAACATTTTACGACGTATTACTTAGTAAGATGTTTTACTGTTTGAAAAGACTAAAATAAAAAAGTTCTTACAATAACTATGTTTTGTTATTTAATGATCCTCAAGACCCTATGCGAACTACGTTTTACGACGGTCGGGCTGAGCCTAGTACGTTATTTCGCTTGGAAAACAGTATTTTTTTTTTATTTTTTATGTTTAGTTTACAATATTTATTTAGAATGTCTTATGTTAGTAAGATTTTATATTTTAAACGTTAAAAATTTTCAATCAAACAATTGTAATTGCTATGTGAAAATGGCAGGAAAATACATTATACTCCGCTTATATTTTAAATCCATGTTTAATAAGAGAATGTTTTATGGAAAATAATTATACAAAGATATTTCTTGATGATAATCGTTTGATCGATGATTCTATTACCAATAATTTATAAATTTGTTTTATCCAATACTTTTTATTAATGATATAATATGTTTATTTATTTGTCCTGGCTATTATATTTTTCTTCCAGTCTCTTTAAATATTTCTTTAAGAAGTTTTATTTTGGTAAACAACAAACAAATACAATTAGAATACTTGATACTGTTTCTTTTTGATGATAATGATGCAAATTATAGTTGAAATTTAATTAGTAATAATTAATAAGTTATTTAATTACTGTAATGTTTGTACTGACTGCAATTTGTACTGAGAAATGGCTGTGACGTAAGAGTCTCTGTGATTCCCAGTAGGCTTAGAGATCTTTACTGCCTGGTTATAACTATTACAGTTTTCTATAAAATTATTGCTTTATACTATTACTTGCATTGCTTTATACTATTTAGGACGGAAAAAAACTGTTATTCTAAAGAAATTATATTATTCAGCGAAATCCTAATTAATTTTCCTTGACTGTTATTTTTTCTCAACAGCGATTAATTCTTTGGAATTAATTATTTTTAAAATTATATTTTAATGAAAAAAAAGTCAATGTTAACTTTTCCCTAAAGGTTTAAAAAAAAAAATTGTTAAATCCAGTTGTAGCATCCGATTTTCCCGTATGAACTTTCCATACTTCATCTGTTGGATTTTTTTTGTTATTGGTAAACCTGATTGCTCATGTTATCATAATAAATCTTCATTGACATTTTCACGCATGGCTGTAAGTTTTGACCTGTTACCATTGCGCAGATGATGGTTGAGGTTCACGTGAAACGATAATTGGACATCAAATTTTTAATTTTAATGTTTAAGTTGGTTATCCAGATGGACAGAAACTATTAAGAATCTCTTGAGGATAGTGGACTGCATTATCAGTGCTTACAACTAAAAGCCATTGATTCATATTTTGCCAAACAATATCAAAATGCTAAGGGTCGATATTATAATTTGGTTTTTTCAGCAGAAATAATATCATTTATTCCATCTGGTTGGATTTTAATTTATAACCATAAAAGTATATGAAAGTTTGGTAAACATCACTGCGCTCGACATATTTATCGTTTTTTCATGACAATTTAATCCTGAATCTGTAAATTTTATTATTGCTAAACCTTCCTTGAACTATGAACATGATGTGGTTAAAATTTGGTACAGATTGGTTCAGTAGTTTTTGCGGTTAGTGATCACCAACGAAAAATTAATTGTCCTTTCTATATAATAGTATAGATAACTACTTACTGAAAACTACTTACAATTACTGTATACAGTTTTAAGGCACTGTTAAAAAGATTAATATCTCCAAATATTAATTAATTAATATTCAGTCATAGGATCTTCATATGATTGTACTGGCTCCTTATTAATTGCACTGGCCTTGTACATACATGTAAATACATTGAAATAGATATGATTATATTTATGTTAATATCAAACTCTCAAAATTTATTTACAGGACATACAATTATTAACTCGTTTCCAAAAGTATATTTACAGTGAGTAATGGTGAGGATTCTGATGAAATAAAAAAATGTTAAAGATCATTTATTTTATTTTTTTATATTTTAAAACTATAAACCTGCATTTATTTCCGGGCAACGCAATTAAAATTACATAATTATAATTATTATTTTAAAAAAAAAACATAGATATCGACGAGAAATCAGAGATCCTTTTGAAACGGCCTCATTTCCCTCCTGATATTGCACATGCACTTAAAATTAGAATAGTAGAAGTTATAAATTACTTTTCTGTTTAGTTTGTTAGTAAATATTTGGTATTTTCTCAACTCGGTTTTGTTTATGTAGCCAACCTTTTAAGCGGGTCCAAATTTCTTTATTTACGCTTCGGGATTTCACCCCGCTACGAACGGCCACGTGTTTCAACTTCACAGGTATCCTTTGCATGGTAAATTAGTCACGTTTCGGGCTTGTAAAAAAAAATAAAATACATACAATTTTTCTGACTTGTTCTGTATTGTTTACTTATACTTAGTTAGTTTTTTTCTTGTATAATAAAACTCTTTTCATTTCAATGTACAATTAATTTTTTTTTTTAAATGAGATTATTAGGTAAAACGATTACTTAAAGTTTAAGATATTAAAATAATACTATAATTAAAACAATGCAAAGATATAGTAAAACTATTCGAAATAATGTAATATTAAATAAATAAAAAATAAAAAATTCAAAGTTTAAAGATTAATAAAAAAGTATATTGGGAATTGATAAAAATTGGAAAATATAATTCTTATATCATTATTTAATTTAAATTTTCTAATTTGCATTAGGCTTTTAACTGTATTTATTTTTTTTTAATTGATTTTATCAACCTTCTTTTTAATAATTTTATCTTCAGCTCAAAAAAAAACAAAACAAACAATTTTTCACTGGGAAAAACGATAGATCATGGATATATCAATCTGTAATCTACTGATTTTCCCAATTTTATTTTATAATTAAAAGAACCAAATTACTTAAATTAAATTAACAATCTATGATTATTCGAAATAAATGAAGTTGAGAGAAAATAATGGCTTCAAACCTGACTTTTTTCATTCAAAACAATATAGCTCATAAACGGTAAGTTCAAACTACGAATTTCGTATGACAAAAAATATTCGTTAATAAATTTCTGATAGAGGCAGTTCATGAAAATTCAGCTTTCTGTTACCATAGTGACAAAAATGGTGGTTATTGCAAATTAAAGCTTTTAGCATATTTTTTTTTACAGTCAAATTATTATTAAACATTCTCAAAGACGGCGATACATTTATTATTATTATTATTATTTATTTTTTTTTTTTAATAATCGCTTAGGGCTGTTACTAAAAATTAAAATGTTTTATAACGATTTTAAGTTAATATGTTTCGAGTTATATTTTATCAATGAGAGTTTGATTTGGAAAAAAATACCTTCCCTGTAAAAACAGACTCATCTGCCTATAAAATTCACCTCAAAAAGTGGTATTCCTCAACACAATCTGCATTCAGAAGCTAACGGAAAAATTGAAGTCTATGTTCATTATCATTGGGTTTTAAACATTACATTGTAAATCTCTTGAAATAAATCCTAAATAATAATAATAAAAAAAAATGTAATAAAATAAGATCCTTTGATCTGGTGTCGGTTTATTGACAGTTTTCCTTGATTTTCAATTAAACAATAGTTTTTTTCTTTGCTTTTTATTCTAATTAAGTTTATTATGTTTAAAATGCACATTTCCATTATGGGATTGTCATAGTGTTTTATTTACACAAGTAACTGATTTGTATGCCAAATGAGAACACCATGTTTTTTCGGTTTCAAAGGTAAAATCATTACTTCTAACAAATGATTCGAAAGCGGATTAAATTTGCAATTTTTTGTGAGATTAGCAGTTTTGTGGATAGTTTTTTCGAAAAACGGTGAGCGTTGATGTAATATAAGACATTGTAACTTCCCTAAATAAGATGAAGATCAAGATGTTCTTTAGGTCACAAGTTTGAAAAATTCAAGGTTACGTGTATTCTGCTCTTATAGAAAATGTAATGCTAAATCCGAAAATGTGGTCAAAGTTTTAATAATATTTAAACAAAACGGAGATATTACAGCTTTTATGGTAAAAACGTGGTTTCCTCAAAAAAGTTTTTGGTTTATCGTATATCTGCAACGGATTAGAGTAGAAAGGTTAGGTCTGTGGCATTTTTCTACATTTTTGATCTAGTATCACTCAAATTTTTTTCCACTAAGAGGTACTCACCCTGTATATTATTTATAATACCTTCAATGAATGAAAAAAAAAATGAATTCATATGAAAGTAGTTTTTGTCTTGATCCATATTAAATTTTATAACTAACAAGAACACCCTTTGCCCACATTAAAAAAAAAGTAAATAAAAATTACTTTTAATTTATGGAAATATTTTGTTTTTAATAACATTGTAATAAAATATTTTCCTTTTGTTACAGATTATCTTCTACTCCACTCTCTGCGTATGAAACAAAAAGGTAAAAATTTACATTTTTATTACAATAAATTAGTATGAAAATTTTTATACCTTCAGAATCTTCAAAGGCTGCCCATTTGCATTACAAACTAGAGAATTTCTGGCAGTTTAATTTTTTTTTTTTTAATTTATACTCTCAGTCTATTAATTATTGTAAAATATAATTTTATAAAACTGTTCCTGAAGTTATTTGATGGTAATTGTTTTGGAATATTTAGAGGTTTTTTTTTAATAGACCAGTATAAACTGTATCTAAAAAAGTACTTAAGTTTAAATGGCTTATGGTGGATTGCATTTATATTACGAATCAATTTCTTTTGAATTAATTTTACTTGAATAGCTTTTAAAATAAATTCTCGAATTCAATTATTTTTTCTCATTTTTTTTTTATATCAATTTCATTACTAATGAGAATAATATTAAATAATTATGTTTGATGGATGAAGGGTTATGTCATATTTTTAAAAAAATACAACCTAGTTCAGTGGATGAAAGAGTTATGTGCAGAAGTGTTAGGTAGCAAAATCTGAATATTTCAAAACAACTAGAAACATAGATATGAAGAAGATGAAGGTGTATATAATATTTTCCGTGTAAGCATAGCAAAAAAAAAAAAAAAAAAAAAAAAAAAAAAAAAAAAAAAAAAAAAAAAAAAAAAAAAAAAAAAAAAAAAAAAAAAAAAAAAAAAAAACTTTAAATATAAATTACTCGAAATAGTCTTTTGTCACATAACCCCTTCATCCACCAAACCCTTCAATTTTTTTTTTAATTTGAGGACAGAAAATGAGTTATATGTTACATAAATTGTTTCTTTGTTGAGTGTTCCATTAGCTCTTAATGGATCTTTAAATCATTAATAACTATTGACAAACTATGTTAAACGATTTTCTATAATTATTTTTATATTTAGGATGAGAAAAAATATTTAAATCACCTGGCTTTATTACTTATAGTAATTATGCGTATAATATTTTATTATTAATACTATTATTAATTATAATTATTAATATTAGGTTGCCAAGAAATTTGATTAGATTTTTATTACACTCCGTTATTCGCAATAAATTTCTGAAAAAAATATTATTAAAGAATTCTGAGAACTCATTTTGTATAAAATTTTAATTATATATATATATATATATATATATATATTATATATTTTTTTTATATTTTAAGAAGATATACAGTCTGACGAGTAGAGTTTCCCAACCATGCTCCAACAATTTTGTAACGATTAAACTTCCATAATGATGATTGTTTTAGTGTGAAGGGGTCACCTGTGGTTTAGTGGTAAGCATAGCAACCTAGTAAACCCAAGATCGCGGGTTCGCAGCCCGGCAGATGACCTTAGGATTTTTTAAGGGGAGTAAAAAATCCTTAGCTATGCCGTCCTCTGGAAGGGACGTAAAATGGGGGGTTCCGAGCCTGTGGGATGTCAGGTACTCGTTAAAGATCCCTATCCTAATTAAACCGGGATAGGCAAAATTTAGGACTCCCACCGTAGCATCGTCCGATTAACCATAGCTGCATAAAGTGACGTTAAACAAAATAAATAATTGTTTTAGTGTCCTTTCGATACATAGAGTACTGAATTTTCAAGTTTTTTAATTTTTTATTTTTTTTTTTACAGGAAATTTTTGTTCTGTTCCATTAGTCTGTTTTGTCCATTTGGACCTAACAAAATGGATAAATAACTATCAATTTGATTTGTGAAAGAAACTGGGTTCATACAGCTGTCTTGGTAGCATCTCAGCCAAGTGTGAGGATTTTTCTATACTTTTGGGAGATTTCTGGTATTAGTTGGGATATATGGAATCCAAAGAAATGTTGGAAAACTTTTAAAAATAAGTGTGAAAAACAAAGTATTTAATATAATATATATTTTTTATTGAATCTAACCTCCGCTTTTACTCATGGAAATAAATATCAAAATTCCCACCAAACGTTTAATCTTATTTTGTATTTTTTTTTTTTTATTGATATTTTATTATGAGGGATAATAATGGATAAATTTTATTTATAATATTATTTCTACTTGAGATGGGCCGACCAGTCTGCTACTTTTGTTGTCGACTAGTTGGCTAAAAACGCCATTTTATAAATTTATATTTCTATGCTTAAAATTAATTTGAATAAAATGAAAACATGGCCTTTATTGATTATAATTTTAATTTTAGATTCATCTTTTCTTTATTTTTTATATCTCTAAGATAAACGAAAACATGCAACATTCTGTACAGATGGCTCTAAAGCTATACACTAAGAACCTCGAATATTGCCGATGTCAGCCAAAGACCAACGAAATTCATAATCAGTTTGGCCGACTAATCGGTTTTTTAACCTGCCGAGTAATCGGTCTATCTCTAATAATTACTAATATTTTTTTTATTTTTTTTTTAATATCTGGAGTTTTTTATTCAACACAAGATTACATTATGTGACAAAGATGTCAAAATAATTAAGATATTATTATTTTCACAGAACGGCCTTAGAGACGATCATTATTTCTACTTCTTTTCATACCCGGTCTCTGCTCACTTCTCTCTTCCCACTTTTTCCTCAATCTTTCCGATTCCTCCTTCCCTCGTTCCTTGGTCCACGCTATTCTATCCCTTTTCTCGCATCTCTCTCCCACAAGGACCTTAATTTTTTTTAATCTTTTCCTATAGTCATCCCTATCGATGCAGTCTTGGTCCATTATTTTCAGTCTCTCAGTTTCTTCCTTCATCTGTTTGATATACCCCCCAGCAATCTTGTATCCTCTCATTTTATAGAAGATTTCTCTATTCAATCTCTTTGGGTGCATCCTCACCATATGCCCGTAGAACCTTAATCTTCGTATTCTTATGTCCGTTTCCAAATCATTTATTATTATGTATATTTCCTTATTAGGTCTCAACCTATAGCCTTCTTGTGTTTTCTTCTGGCCGTAAATTCTTAGTATTTTGATTTCTATCCCTAACATTTTCCTTAGGCTGGTGAGGAATGCGGTTTCCATTTCGTACAGTATCACCTGTTTGACGACCGTATTTTAGTGGTTTTTTTTCGCTTTTATTGACAGGCTCCTATTATTATATAAATTTCTTGTAGAGAAGCTTAGCCTTTCCAATTTAGTTATTTTCTCATTTATGATTTCCTTCTTTGACCCACTGCTACATATAATTTACCCCAGGTACTTGAATTAAAAAAACAAAAATAATATATTTACATTGTATACGTTGGGTTCTCTAAAATTTACCCGTTGTAATGTTCTCTAAAATTTACCCCGCTCAAATAGGTAAAATATTTTGTCACCTGGCAACCCTGCGTTGTAGTATTCCATACATCGATATTGCTATTTACTATCGCTATCACATTTCTTCTTTTATATATATTTCGATTTATTATTAAAGTAAAATTTTACCATTTTTTATTATTTCAATTATATTTAATTAGCGATATTGGTCCGAATAGTTAAACAACAAAATAGTAACTTCATTGTCATTATGGCGACATTGCACTTTATAATGTCCCCACATCGAGGGTGGAGGGGTTCGGACTGGTGCAGACCACAACCACATCAAAGGCTCTGTCCTCCCAGACTGGAAATGATCAAGTTGCCATCGGTTCAATAATGCTGCATTATGGTTCACTGATTTTTTGTGAATATTCCGCGTATATTATCTGTACGTTTTAATAGTTTTAAAGAATTATATGAAATCGATAAAACCCCTTGGTTCTCCAACTAGGGCTGGAAGGGCAAGTTATACCTTAGGTTACTGAATTACTGTTGAAAGAGTAAGAAAGTCGAGATTCATTCCGTCGCACAATGGGACGAATGGCCAATCTAGGAGGAAAAAAGTTATAATCAAAATTAATGAAATTATTGTTGGGTGTAAAGGGAAGATTTTTGTAGAACTTTATTAGAGGTCCTTTCTGTTTTAGCACTTGGATTTCATCGTATTAATGTTTTTTCATTGTTATTTTGTAAAAAGTAAATATAGACGATCTCTATACAATCAAGCCATTCTCCAAATAATTATTTAATAATTTGACCTAATATATAATATTTTTATATGTGTCATAAACTAAAAAGATCTATTACTAAAAAGTAACCCAAAAGTACCTCTCTGAATTTCTTGGTAGAGTTATCTTAGAAGGTATATAAAATAAACATGAAACATTCAGCTGCTTTTATTTCCTTTCTTTTTTGAAAACGAATTTTCAATTCCGCTAAGGGAGTTTTTAGTATTTGGCAAAACTGTAAGAGCATTGATTTAATATATATTACTATATTTGAACAGTTTAAATTAGAGAATATTTTTCCCATCTTCTGCTGCTTAGAAATATTTTAAATTTGTAGTAACAAAAATAAAACCCTGGAAAGAGTTCTTTGAGGAAAAGATGGCCTTGATACCTTCTACTATAGAACTTATATTTAAGTGGGGGTCACCTGTGGTGTAGTGGTTAGTATAGCAACCTACTAAACCCAAGATCGCGGGTTCGCAGCCCGGCAGATGACCTTAGGATTTTTTAAAGGGAGTGAAAAATCCTTAGCTATGCCGTCCTTCGGAAGGGACGTAAAATGGGGGGTTCCGAGCCTGTGCGATGTCAGGTACTCGTTAAAGATCCATATCTTAATTATACCTGGATAGGCAAAATTTAGGACTCCCACCGTAGCATCGTCTGATTAGCCATAGCAGCATAAAATGACGTTAAACGAAATAAAAAAAAAAAACAAACTTATATTCAAGTGCCACTAATAACAAAGGGGAATTTGCTTTGCTAATTATTGTCATGTTACTGTATTCATTTTACTAAATTTCTATATTCTATCTATCGATATGTTTCTATGTTTCTCTATCGATTAAAATATTTTTTAAAAATTTGAATCTCATAAATGTTTCTTACTAAATTGTAAATTAATTTGCAATGATTTTAGATAGGGTTCCGAAAAAGTTATACCTAACGCGATTATTTCGCCCATGAAGGTCAGGCCCACACTTTTTTTCATAGCCCTTCCAAGAAGCGCTAACTAACTTTCAATCTATCAGTAACTGCTGACACAGTTTTAGGCATTCCGTTCCACTCTACCTCAGCCCCTTAACTTCTTCCCTATCGCTCCAAGTCTCGGCCAAGTTGAGTTTGCCCCTGTTCAACTAAATCGAAGGCAGCTTAAAATTTAAGTTAAACGACCCCTCATCCTCGGGCGAGGAGACTTTTACCAAGTCAGGAAACTGCGAGCTCCAATAACCGCCCGTAATTAAATTAAATTGATATAATTACTTAGCCCTAACTTGGGCACAAAGGCGATCTAGTTTGCGAACTTGTTGCACTGATGGTCCAAACTAGTTTGGACTTCGTGGAACTGAATGCCGCAACTTGGGTTTATGTCATAATACAATATAGTCGTTTTCCCGAGTTGAGTTTGAGAAATGTAACAGTTTAACTGATACTCTTTGTTTTATTAACTTATTACTATGAGTTATATTATTAATCTATCTTAATAAAATTGACTGATTATATGCTGTTTATTTAGCAATCTAATGTTGTAGGGCAGATGCTTCCGAAGTTTTATCTAGTGATATAATTTTTTAAATATGTTTTATTTTTTCTTCGAATGAGCTAACTATTTAGGTTAAATGGTTTTCAGCTGAAACTGAATTGGGATTGGCCAGGTTCTTGAGAGCCCATATCTCCTTCATTTTCTGACTTCGTAGTTGCTTCTGATCTCTTTGGTCTCTGACCATTCTTTTATCCAAGTTTTATATCTGGGTCTTGCTTCAACATTTCCCGAAATGTTGTCTGTACTGTATTCAAAGACGATGAAGGTTTGAAGATCATGTTTGACTTGCTTGTACCACAATGATGTTGTTTTCTTGCAGAAGCTGGCTCTGTGGATGATCAACCTTAACTCGTTCGTTATCTCAAGGTGCCCTTAGAATTGGAGTCTCATAATGATAGTGTACTTAGGAGGTTCTTGCGTTACTCAACCATTGTTGAGCCCTTTCTCCATTTATGATCCTTCGGCCTATGATCTTCCTCAAGATGGCTCTTTCCTTGACCTCTAGTTTCTGTATGAGTTTTGCTCCCTTGATAGTTAGGGTTTCAGCTGCATAGAGGACTCCGGGTCTGATTACGGCGTTGTAGTGCTTTCATTTCGTATCTATAGATACGGATTTTATGTTTCCTTTTATTATATTAAATAATATTTTTTTATTATCATATAGTACTAGCACCCACCGTCGTGGCTTTGCCACTAAATTCCTGTTGGTTTTAACAATTGATCTAATACAGTTAATTTTTTCAAGTATTCTTCAGATATAATTGAATATAATTTTTCTATTTCTGATTGATACATTTGCTTGGGGAGTAGTTTAAGAAAAATAAAATAAAATAAAAATAATTATAAATACTATAAAATATATTGTTAAAATAGATTATTCAATCAAAGATTAATTTTAATTGTTTTAATAATACGTTTGTTTGAAATAATTAATTTTATATCCGTAGTATTTTGATAACTTCAGTTAAAAATAAAATTATCTCCTGTATACATACATCTAACATTTACTGTATGTTGAGATTATCTCGTAGTGTGGACTGTATCATGCTCCAGTCTCGTACCCCCTATCACGTTGCTAATATTTTTTATGTTTTTACTGCTGTCGCCTGTTTTTTTCTCCTGATATCTCTGCTGTATCAAAGCACTCGCATTAATTAAAACTTGATTATGTATATGTTTTGTTTGTCATTTTTATTGTATTGAGAGATGGCAAAATAGGGCAATATTATGTATTTATGGTATTGACAACTTTATAATTTAAAAATACTATTAGAAATACTATTTCATATTACTAATTCATCAATTGTTTGGAAATGACTAAGTAATGTCGGCAGTAATATATTTTTTTTAATTCCGAGAAATATTGTATAATTAATTTTTATAAAATCTGACATTTTCTAATGGAATATTACATACGTGAGTAATCAATATAATAAAAATAATTAAATATTTAAAGCTTACATATATTTTACCTACTCATTATTTTTTTCTATTATTTATCAGCCTTTCATTAAGTGATATATTTAAAATATATAAATATATAAGAATGTTTGATAATAAATTGAATTTTAATATACTATAAAAACTCGATAAATCGAAGTTGAAGGGTGAAAAAATTAAAAAAAAAAATTGAGGTATCTTATATTAATTGAAATCCAACCGGATAAAATTAATAAAATTATTTTTGCTGAATAAAACTTAGTACCAAGTCAAAATCCTTCACTTTTTTGAAATGTTATTTATAAAAAACATTATTCATGGGCCTTTAGTTATAAGCCCTGAAAAAGCAGTCCATTATCCACAAAAGTTCCTTAATAGTCTCTGTCCATCTTGACATTGGATTATTGCATTTTTCTAACTCCTGACAATTTAAAAGAAATGGTTTTCAAGGAGAATCTGGCCTTCAACATCAGTTATCTCGTCTACTGATACCCAAATTGGCCCCTCCTCGATATTTTCTCGTATTTTTGCAAGTTTCTTGCTATACAGGGAAGATCGTTGGCCAAAGAGGTATCTCGAGTAGGGAGGTTCATTCTGAACCTATTTAAGGTTACTTACCAATATAGAAAGTCATACTTTTTTTTTTTTATGAATTTGTTTGAAAAAATGGCCAAAACCAAACGTTTATGAATAACTTCGTTGTTTACTGATGTTTCAACGCCATTTTTTTTTCTGTAATTACTTATACATTGCCCATGTAAAATAAAAAAGATTTGATTGAAAAAACAAATAAAAAAACACAAAAAGACAAAAAACAACGTGTGATCGTTAGATCTTGTTAAAGGCGACTTTAACTTCTAGGAACTTCAAGTTTAGACAGCCAAATACGAATTATTTTAAAAACATATTTTTTTTTATTTTTTTATTTTATTTTTTTTTGCTTTTAATAAGATTTAACGATCACCCGTTTTTTTTGTTTTGTTTTTTATTATACAAATCTGTATAAAAGGTGGACTTACTTTCTCCGCTTGAGGTAGATAATGTGATGAAACTTTGAATTTTGACTTTTTCTCTTTGTTTTGTGAGATCCTGTTCCAATGTGCTGGGTCACTTGGAATTGTTGTTGCGTAGTCGATCCTTGCTACAGGAAGTATAATATAAAATGTCTCCATCACATCTAAATTTTTCGTTTGGAAACTCGCTCAAGTATTCGTTCGTTCGTTTTGGTTTTTTTTTTTTTTTTTTTTTTTTGCAACTTTCCCCATTCCGAAAAAAATATGAAAATAAAATGAATCGGAAAATATAATTTTCAAATCGTGTTTGGCAAATGTAGAACACACGTAACGGCTCACAGATAAACACTGAATAATAAATAGTCTTAGTTCCGTTCCGAGCGAAATTTGGAGTAATTTCAGAATTGTTTTGTAGGGTTTGGTTCTACGAAGCGATTAACAGCAACAATAGAAGGGCCAATTCTTGTTAAAGATGTTTTCATACCGCACTCATCATTCAAGTTACGTTTCAAAGAAAAATAAAAATGAACAAATATGGATCAAAATATGTAATAATTAAGTCAAATATGTAAATTTAAATTGGCTTAATTTGATCCCAATAGTGTTAAAATATATAACAAGGTGATATTTAGGTCAGGAACCGATATGTATTTATATGGGAATCCTAGCCCTCGTGATAACAAACAAAAAAATCGCTTGTCCTTTTATATTATAGTATAGATTTATATTTCTACGCATAAAATTAGTTTGAATCAAATGAAAATATGGCCTTTATAGGTTATAATTTTTATTTTTTATTTATCTTTGCTTTATTTTCTTTTAAAAAAAAAAAAACAACACTCCGTTTGCAAAAAACAAAAGAAAAAAGATAAGGTAAACGAAAAACCTGTTGCTTTAAATTTGGTTATAAAGAACTAAGAACCTCGAGCATTGCCGATGTCACCCAAAGCTCTAAGGATGTTATAATAGGCTTGGCCGACTAATCGGCTTTTTTACCATCCGTCTAGTCGGCCCATCTCTTATAATCACTAATAATTTTTTTTTTTTTTTGAGAAACGTCAGAGTTTTTTTTTTTTTTTTTTATTAAACATACGATTACTTTATATGACAGTATAGATTTCTCTTCTTACATTTTTTTTTTAAATTTAATATATATATACTATGTAACAACGTGCAATAGTTTTGAACATTTTGTATGTTTTACAACTAGTGATGAATGTTTTATCATTCGAAACTGGATTAAAAAAAAAAAAAAAAAAAATCCAGCAGAAGTGGCAATTATTTCAGCAGTATTAATTATCAGATATCCATTAATTTTAGTCCAGTCAATGAACACATTGTAGAGTGCATGAAATATGCGATAATTTTTTACTTCGTAGCTTTGTTAGTAACTGTTGAAAGATAAACATACTAAAAGTCCCCCCCCGGTTGAGCTAACGGTGGGGGGAGGGGAGAAGTTCAGTTTTTTTTTTTTTTGGTTTCTCGATTATATCTCGAAAACGGTTGGCTCTAGAAAAATATGTCTTAAATAAACATTAAAGATAAATAAATTTCCTATAAAATAAATTCTAAATAAATTTGTCGTAATTATGCTTTCGAGATATTCGTTATTGAAAATCGGTGATTTTCGGGAAAAAAAACAAACATTACCTCACTTTTTGTCAAACTTTTGCTTCTAGTACCTTTTATGATCGTTTCTAAGAAAAAATTTCTGAATCAGAATTGTACACCAATAAATTTACTTAATTTCATATATATATGTTTCTGGTATTTAAAGAAAAAATTATCGACTTTTAATAACGTATTTCTTGAAAACTGTTGGAATTTTGACAAATCTGTATATAAAACTTCTCCCCTCCTCTCTTCAGTTAGCTTACTGCCCAGGAGCGGGGACTTTTAGTATCTTTGCCTTCTAACTATTCCTAACGAAGCTATGAAGTCAAAAATTATCGCATATTTCATACATTTTACACCCTCATTTCACCACTCATTGACTGGACTATTTCTCGTATTTATGTAATATGTAGAGGATAAGGTGTTTAATATATTAAATAGCTTATTTTCCAATTCTCAGCTCATTCTCGTAGTTTCGCCCACAAAAAGGCCCGAACTCGCCCCACTCTATGAGGAAGTGAGATCAAAGAAGGTCAGCTCAGGCATGAATGGGATAGAGGCGGTGTTGGCAGACCTGGAGGCGGGCGGTAATTAGTAGATGGCCAGATGAAAGGGCAGCTACAAACTTAAATCAAACGAGGCCAATTGATTTAGAGATGATCCTCTTCCTTGGCCAGAACTCCGGTGGCTGCTGCCAAGAGTGAGGAGATCCGCAAAGGTCAGGGTGTCCGGGATCTATTCCTGTTCGATGCGCCCGCTACTATATTGGTGACAGGCCTCTCTCATTCGTTGCTCACTGTTATAGAGATGTGGAGAACACATATCTGAAACATTCCATCATTAAAATTTATACAGAATCCGATGAATATCCTAGGGAGACGTTTAATTATCATTAGCAAGCTTTAATGAAAAATTCACAATTCAAATTGCTCGAAATATAGAGTCAATTTGTGTACCCTAAAACTCTTAATGACTAGACATTGATATATATAAACTACAATATTAATCAACTCATAATTTTATTTTTATTCCCTTTATTGCTAATAGTCTAGTCAATGAGTGCTGAAATGAGCATGAAATATGCAATTATTTTTAACCTCAGTGCTTCTTTAGGAGTAGTTAAAAGATAAACATATTGAGAGTCCCCTTTCCTGGGAGGTGAGCTAACGGTGGGAGAGGGGAGAAGTTCCCATTTTTGGGTTTTTCGATTATATCTCGATAACGGTGGAGTCTACAAAATTTTGTTTCAAATGAAAATTAAAGCTAATTAAATTTCCTATAAAATTGTTTATATACATATTTGTCGAACTTCCAACTGTTTTCGAGATATTCATTATATAAAATCGATTTTTGCAAAAGAATTTTCACCTCACTTTTTGTCATACTTTTGCTTCTAGTGCCTTCCACGATCTTTTCTCAGAAAAAAAAAAAATGAAATAATCAAAGTTGCAAAGTATTAAATTTACTTTGTGTTCATATATGCGTTTCAAGCACTTGCCTGACAAAAAGTGGGGTGAAAATTAATTTTTTTCATAGAAGTTTGTGCCTTTTTGTGGGCGAAACTAAGAGAATGAGCTAAGAATTGGAAAATAAGCTATTTAATATATTACATGCCTTATCCCTTACATATAACACAAATTCAAGAAATAGTCCTGTCAAAGAGTTCTGAAATAATGAGGGTTGTAGAGTGCATGAAATATGCGATAATTTTTGACTTCATAACTTCGTTAGGTATAGTTAGTAGGTAAACATACTAAAAGTTCCCGCCCCTGGGGGGTGAGCTAACGAAGGGGAGGAGGGGAGAAGTAACGGAGAAGAAAACGGTTGACTCTAGAAAAATATATTTCGAATCAAAATTCAAGCTAATTAAAGTTCCTATAAAATGTTTTCAATACATATTTGTCGAAATTCCAACGGTTTTTGAGATATACGTTATTAAAAGTCGATAATTTTTTTAATAAAAAAAATGTTTACCTGACTTTTTTAAAACATTTTCTTCAAATAACAGAAACGTATATATGAAATGAAAGTAAATTTAATGGTCTACAATTTTTTCTGAGAAACGATCGAGGAAGGTACTAGAAGCAAAAGTTTGACAAAAAGTGAGCTAACATTAGTTTTTTTCCCGAAAATCACCGATTTTCAATAACGGATATCTCGAAAACGGTTAGAATTACGAGAAACTTGTATAAAATCAATTTTATAGAAAATTTAATTATCTTTAATGTTTATTTGAAACAATCGAAAAACCAAAAAAATTGAACTTCTCCCCTCCCCACACCGTTGGCTCACCCCTCAGTGGCGGTGACTTTTAGTATGTTTACCCTCCAACTATTCCAAACGAAGCCATGAATTCAAATATTTTCGCACATTCCATGCTCTCTACACCCCTTATTTGAGCACCAATTGACTAGACTAGTCCTTCTTTTTCCATTTTCCAAAATTTATGAATGATCTGGTTCTAGTAACAGCTTTGCGGAGTTTCAAATGCTGTAAAAAATACTACGAAAGCAATACAAAAAAAGAAATCGCCGCTTGTAAAAGAAAATTTTTCAAGCTGCTAACACATGATGATAGAGCCGCGGTTTCTGTGCCTCAAAACAAAATATTTTCGCAACTGTTAATGTGTTATTTACCCCGCTATAAATTGGCTCCTAAATGGACTACAACTGAGATGAATCAGTATCAGGGGGTAGCGGTGGGCTTTGAGTCGGTTTGCCAAGTGAAAATAAATCTTTGCCCGGGGCCACTCCGGATCTGCTTTTATCTCTAGATTTATTGGCCTCAATTACACCGCCCCCACCGCCGCGGTGCTCCGGAGGGCTTGTTCCTAGGTCAGGTGATTAGCTGCTCGATTTAGCGCTACCATCGACAACATCTCACTAAATTAATTAGTTATGACCCTTGGTGTGAGGGAGTAGTTTATCAGGGCGTTGGTAGTGCGGCTGAAGTAATGGCTGCAAAAAAACAAAACAAATCAACAACAGCAATGTTTATGAGAATGAATACCTACTTGTCTAGCTAAGGTTTAGTATTGAAGGTACTGTAGCTTGGAAGCTATCAAATCAATTCGGATCACGTTTCCCAACATCTTAGATCTATTTATTACCATTATTACACGCGAATTGCCCACATAAATTACATAAAAGAAGCCGAACAGCGATATTAACTGCTCTAGATTTCATAAAAGATAGCAACTTTAATGAAACTCAATTTCTAACTGGCAGTCTAAGTGCCATATAAAAAAAAAAAAACTAGAAAATCTAAATTTCAACTCTAAAACATCCTCTTTAATAATCTCAATTTTGAAAAAAGTTCTTATAATTAAAACACAAGGTAAAACTATTAAATTTGCATGGATTAGGAGACATGCAGGTATTAAAGGCAATACAGCAGTCGATAACTTTGCCAAAGAAGCAACAAAAAAAAAACCGATTGATAAATACCGTATTTTCAGATATATTTCAAGAATTAAAAATTTCCATGAAGGTGAAATGGCAGAAAAGTTATGCAAAAGAAGATAAGGGATTGTTTTATAAATCTCACTGCCCGCTGGTCTCAATGGAACCATGGTTTGGTAACAGCAATGCTCCCAAATCATGGATAAGATCAATGTGTAGATTGAGAATTCATCATCATGCTATCTCTGGTACATACTTATACAAGATTAAAAGGAAAGATATGGATGCAAAGTTAAAGACGATCCGAAACATATAATAATGTCATGCATAAAATATTCTGCCTAGCGATATCATTTTATGAATAAAATTAAAAATATAATAAATAAAGACAACCTTCTTATATAGAGATAATATCAAACCCTAATTCTGTACTGGAAGAGTTAAGCCATTTTATAAAATCCAGTGTCATCAAACTATAAAAAAGCATATATTTTCACTGATTAAGAAGAAATAAAAACAAAGTTGGTCAATGGGGTCTAAAGCCTAAAATATATAAATAAAAAGAAAATTGGGCACATAGGATCACGCTACAACTTTATTCCCTCTTATTGTTTTCCATTGCCCTCAGCCTCCTCTGTCTCCCGTACTCTTTCATCCGTTCACTGGCCTGTTTCTTTTGATCCTCTGTCCGCGTTCGTCCGCTTCTCTTAGGTCTTCCTGAAGCTTGAAAACCCTCCACTCTACTCCTAAATGTACCTCTTTCTAAAATTTGGGACTCTGTAATGTTCAAATGTTCTAGATCTTTCCTAACTTTCCTAACAGGTCTTTCCACGCTTTAATGGTATTCTTCCTGAGGTAGTTGAATATATGTCTTCGTTCATACTGAACAATCCTCCGAGAAACGTTAATCCCCTCTTCTGCGCAGTCTCTGAGATTCTGATAGACTTCTTTGTTGCTTTTCAGTTTCCATCCATCTTCAGCCTGTATTGCAGCCATCATCTTTCTCAAAATTCTCCTTTCCAAGACTTCCAGCTTCTCGAGGCTATATATTTTTTCTACTTTTATAATCACAAAGAAACTTTTTTTTTTTTTTTTTGAAAAATCTTGTACGGTATTTTTGCGTTATTGTAAAAAGTTTCCTTAAGGCCACATCTAGATCCTACTTTTCAAATATAGCCTATGCACTAAATTTATTTTTGGTTACCAAGAAAAACGCAAAATTAGAAATCAAAATTGGATCCTAATGAAAAAACTTTATTCAAGTACAAATTATTAAACTTCGACGAAAAAAAAATATCAGTGAAATTTCATCACAATTTTTGTTGTGAAAAAAGTACTTGTAGTGTCAATAGACCTCTCTTTTCTTCTTTAGGAGGAGCCCTAAATTTAAAAATACACTATAAGCTATTATAAATACAAAGCAATATATTTATAAATACACTTTTTAGGCCCTAATTCCTCTCATTTTCTTTTATTATTTGTTAACATAGTAACATGTTTCATGACACATTCCCATCAACAGACTTCCCTCGTGAACCTCTTACACCCAGCCGCTTCAAGTCGTTAGAACTGTTTATTGAGGGTTAACCTCACTATCTACTCCAACTATTGCAGGAACACAAGAAAATATGTTTGATAAGTATAATGATTGTCCATTTTTTCAAAAAATCAATATAATAGGAAACAGCTCCCCTGCCGGATTGCAAATCCGGTTGGTCAAGTCATTCAAAAGTCACATCATCTCTAAACAGACACACCAAGGATTTTATATACAGGGTGAGTACCTCTTAGTGTATAAATGAGACTAAGAGGACAGACTCATCTATCCATAAATTCATCACATAAAGTTGTATTCTTCGATATCATCTGCATTCAGAAATTGAAGTCTATGTTCATTATCATTAGGTTTTAAACCTTACATTGAAAATCTAATGAAATAAATCCTAATTATAAATAAATGTAATAACATAAGATCTGGTATCGCTTTATTGACGGTTTTCCTTTATTTTCTATTAAATAATATTTTTTTTCTTTGCTTCTTATTCTAATGAAGAGTTTATTATGTTTAAAATCCACATTTACATTAAGGGATTATCATAATGCTTTATTTGCACAAGTGTCTGATTTGTATACCAAATGAGAACACCATGTTTTATCGCATTGTAACTTCCCTAAATAAGGTGAAGATCAAGCTGTCCCTAATGTCACAAGTTTGTAAAATTCAAGAAAATTTAATGCTAAATCCGAAAATGTGGTCAAAGTTTGAAAAATATTTAAACAAAATGGTGATATTACAGCTTTTATGGTAAAAACGTGGTTTCCTCAAAAAAATCTTTGATTTATCGTATATCTACAACGGATTGGAATAGAAAGGTAAGGTCTGCGGCATTTTTCTACATTTTTGATCTAGTTTCACCCAATTTTTTTTTTTTTTTTTTTTTTTTTTTTTTTTTTTTTTTTTTTTTTTTTTTTTTTTTTTTTTTTTTTTTTTTTTTTTTTTTACACTAAGAGGTACTTGCCCTGTATAATAAAGATTTAAAGATATTGGATAATCTTGTTCATATTACTTAACCCCTCTCTACCCATGGTGTTATAGCCGAAGTAAACTTTGTGACAAGATACCTTAAAACCTCACTCCCCTTTAAGACGGATGATTCCACTTTTCATACTTTGGCTCAGTTCCAGAAGAGACCCGGGTTCAAAATTAGACGTATTAAATATATAATTTTTCACAGTGGGAAAGGAATGAGACTTCCCCTGAAATAGAGCGTTAAACTTATTTCGGCCCCGAAATAGGAACAAGACAATAAATACGCGGCTGAGGGCAATACGTTTTCCAGAATAGATGTTGAATCCTTTGACAAATGGAGGCTATGCACGTTTGCAATATCTCCCCTCTTTATTGTTTCCAGCATTAGAAATCTTTTATTGCTTTTCTCGACTAGTTCTGTTGCTGAAGGAAATATATTGTGTATTAAAGGGGATCAAAAACACTTGGGGAGTAAATCTTTTGTTAAAGTAAATGAAATGAAAATAAATTTTATCCTGTGGCTATTGCCGCTTATGAATAATTACAAGGAGCAATATAATGGCGGCCTATCTGCAGTATATAAAATTAAGAACATAATACTGTAATAATTATTTAATATAAAAATAAATTAGATAGATAGATAGATAGATAATTTTATTGCTTGTAGAGATACATCTCATAGCAAGGAGTTGGCCTAAATAAACTAACTAAAACTAAATATATATACAAACTAACAAATAACTAAATTCATTATAATTGAATAAAAAAAATAACTAATTTGGTCCTACGATTGGATTGATATAATTATCCCTTAACTGAGCATAATGTGGAGCTATATCCAGCAAAAACACCAGGGAATCTCTATTATAAATATCAAATGAAATAAGTCTTCTTTCTGTTTAAGTTTACAGAGAGTCATCCTCGCAATTTATACAATATGGGGTACCTTTATGATATATTCGGATTAGTTTTGTTCCTCCAACTCTTAATTGGCTCACTAGTCTAATCTTTGAAATATTGCAATTAAATTGTAGGTAATTGTTCTGTTGTAAATATTGATATATATGGCTATAGTTAGAGTTGTTAATACTGATATGGTCCTCTTCTATGAGTTTCTGTTTATAGGATTCTAGAATAGCTTTACTGCTTTCCTGAATTATTTTTGAATCTTTTGCATCCCATACGGTATCAAATCCCAACTCATATATTAAGTTTTTCAATTGTAAAACCCAATTTTGTACTAGATCTGAATTTGATGAAGATATGGACATTAGTTTGAGGTAGCATTTTTTTGTAATTCTGTCTTCTGGCATTTCTTGCAGTTTAGTCCACCAGTTTATCGTTTGTTTTAGGACATGAAAACTGATATTAATCGAATCGGTTTCTTTTCTTATTATGTAGTTATGAGTGTTTCTAGGCCAGTATAATAATGTTTTGAAAAAGTTGCTCTGGGATTTTTCCAGAAGAGAGAAGTACCTAAGTCCCCATACTTCCGCCCCATATAGCAGTGTACTGAGAACTGTCGAACGGTATAATTCTATCTTTGCTTCCCAGGAAGTCATTCTTGAATTTGCCATTACCTTCTTCTTACAATGTCCTGCGGTGATACTTCTTAGAACTGCATTGTTTGCTGCATCGGCGAAGACGCCTTTTGGAGTTAAAAGGATACCTAAATATATGTGTTTTTTTAACTATCTCTATGGGATTCTGAGCGAATGTGTAAAAATAAATTATGTTAAATAATTAATGGTAAATTATATTTATTGTATATTAAAAAAAAATTAATTATTTGTTATGTTGGTATATGAAATATCTGAGGGGTATTTTTGAACTATTACAAATATAGGTGACAGATAGAAAAACCTTCTATACGCAGTGTATCTAAAAATATTTCAAAATTATTTTATTACTAGCATTCCTCTTCGCGGTTTCACCCGCTCTTATAAGTTATCAAATTATATAATTTGAACTAATAATTGGAGTTGTATTTATTTATCTATAAAAATCTTGTATTATAGATAGCATGCAAAAACGAAAAATTAAATTCAAAAGACATCCGAAAAAAATGCATTTCGATCTTTATCTCCCGATATTATGAAAGTGATTTGATTGTGAGAGAAACAGTCCAAAGATCCACTACAGCGTTTTTGTAAGTCTGGCCTGGCGATTTGTCAATTGTACAGAAACTTTACTTGGAATTTTTATTAAGTTGAACTAAAGCGGTAGACTATAAGGAATAATTGGGATTCTAGAAATAAATGCAAATTCTTCTGTTTATGTTCCAGTGACAATTAGCCTCAATGATATTTATACGCGTAGTAAACCTGGTTGTATTTGATATTACTGATTAGATGTTTGAAGAGAACATATTTATTTCCTTTTTTTATAACAATTTAATAGAAAATAAATTATTTATGTTATCAATTATTAACCTTCTTTGAACTATAAAAATGATATCGGTAAAATTTGGTATAGATGGGTTAAGCAGTTTATGTGGTTAGTGATCACAAACGAAAAATGGCTTGTCCTTTTATACAGGGTGAGTATCTCTTAGTGTAAAAAAAAAAAATTGGGTTAAACTAGATCAAAAATGTAGCTAAATGCCGCAAATCTCACCTTTCTATTCCAAACCGTTGCAGATATACGATAAATCAAAGACTTTTTTGAGGAAATCACGTTTTTTTTTTTTTTTTTTCCCATAAAAACTGTAATATCTCCATTTTGTCTAAATATTTTTCAAATTTTGGCCACATTTTCAGATTTAGCATTAAATTTCCTATAAGAACAGAGTACACGTAACCTTGAATTTTACAAACTTGGTATCTAAAGAACAGCTTGATCTTCACCTTATTTGGGGAAGTCACAATGTCTTATTTACTTCAACGCTCACCGTTATTCGTAAAAACTATCCACAAAACGTCAAATCTCACAAAAACTTGCAAATTTAATCAGCTTTCGAATGATATGTTAAACGTAATGATTTTGTTTCGAATTCATGGAGATATTTACTTTTGAAACCGAAAAAACATGGTGTTCTCATTTTGTATACAAATCAGTTACTTGGGTAAAAAAATCATTATGACAATCCCTTAATGGAAATGTGCATTTTAAACATAATAAACTGTTCATTGGAAGAGTTTATTATTCATTGGAATAAAAAGCAAAGGAAAAAAAATGATTGTTTAATAGAAAATAAAGGAAAAGTGTCAATAAAGCGACACTACATCAGAGGATATGATATTATTATGATATTATTCCAAGTAATATTTAGACAAAATGGAGATATTACAGTTTTTATGGAAAAAACGTGATTTCCTCAAAAAAAGTCTTTGATTTATCGTATATCTGCAACGGTTTGGAATAGAAAGGTGAGATTTGCGGCATTTAGCTACATTTTTGATCTAGTTTAACCCAATTTTTTTTTTTACACTAAGAGATACTCACCCTGTATAATAGTATATATAGCACCTTTATTTGATTTTTGGCAGTAGGTAGTTTGAATAATGGTATATTTATAATAGTATATATATTTTCCAAAATAAAACATAATATATCTAAGCACAAATTAAATATAATGAAAAAAAAAAAAAAAAAATTAAACCTACTATTACAGCATTTAACACTAACATAAAATTAAATTTATAAGTAACACTCTCATTTGATAATTATTTTCAAGTTTTGAAATTTTGTGTATAGGTAACTTTTTGAGAACTAAATTTTACATTTTTTGAAAATTTATTTATCTAAGTAAAATTCTTTACCCTAGGTGAGCTTAGGTTAGTAGTTACCTACGAGTATATTGTATCTCTGTACTAACATTATAACTACAATGTTACATATTGATCAAAACATTGAGTTCTTTTTGATAATATTAATGTTAAAAAAATATATATTAGCAAATAGCCCATTAAAATTTATAATCAATACAAGTGTCTCTAAATTAAATAATTAAAACTTCGTAAACTAAATTGTTTATACACTATTTAACTAAGATGCGAGAACTTTGAACTCCCACCCCTCCTTCCCTCCTTATCTACCCACCTTTCAAACTTTAATTAATAACCCGCCTAAAGAGTTCAGTCCACTTTTCCTCCTCGTTTTTTTTTTTTTTTTTTTTTTTTTTTTTTTTTTGTTGTACCTTAAGACAGGTTTTAGTCTTGATATTTAGGTTATAGCTTATAAATTTAATCAAAATTACTGTTCTATTTATAAGAAAACATAAAATAAACAGTTCTTTTCAAAATCATTTCTTCTTACGAGTTCTGCCTTCTGTGGACCACGCTCAACAATTCACTTCTTGCTCTAATATCTCTTCATAACTTCTGCCTGATGCCTTCATCTTTCATCTGACCACCGTCTATTAACTTGTGTCTTAACCATTTCCGGAACTTTGATCCTTTATCAGAATCTTTTATTGAATATAAACGGATATTGTCTACTATGAATAACATAAGAGTATATAGTCCAACCAATAAACATATTGTGGAGTGAATGAAATATGCTCTCTACAATATATGATTTTTGACTTTATAGCCTCTTTAGAAGTAGGCCAACATACTCGTACTAAAAGTCCCCGCCCCTGGGGGTGAGCTTATGGTGGGGGGGAAGGGAGAAGGTCCTGTTTTTGGATCATATCTCGAAAACGGTTGGCTCTAGAATAAAGTGCTGCAAATCAATTAAAGCTCATTAAATTTCCTATAAAATTGTTCCTATACATATTTGTCCAACTTTTAAGTTTTTTCGAGATTTACGTTATTAAAAAAAATGTCAAACCTAACAGAGATCCACATGTTTAACGGTATATTTAAATCTTTTTTAAGAAATTAATTGAATATAAATAAATTGTATTACCGATTTTAAGCTCTGTATATCACCGTAACTTTGTAACCTCTAAATCAGAATGGCCATCTATCGGTCAACTTTTTAAGTTCACTGTTATCCAAATATTATCGCTAAATCTTCCTAAAATATTTAGATGATGTGGTTAAAATTTGTTATGTGTTGGTTGAATAGTTTCAAGTGGTTAGGGATCACAAACAAAAAATAGCTTGTCCTTTTATACAGGGTGAGTACCTCTTAGTACAAAAAAAAGAAAGAAAAAGATTGGTGAAACTAGATCAAAAATGCCATAGACCTTATCTTTATATTCCAATCCGTTCAGATTTGTGATAGTTCAAAGACTTTTTTGAAGAAACCACGGTATTTTTCTTTAATTTTTTATTTAGTTTCATATATATATATATATATATATATATATATATATATATATATATATATATATATATATATATTTATATTTTTTTTTTTTTTTTACACTTAGTGGTATACACCTCGTATAATAGTACAAGATAACTGGTGGTATATATTAAAAGATTTTCTGAAACATAAGTTTAAAATTAATCTTTATAATTACGACGCTGTTTAAATTAATGAGTGAAATTGACATAGGCGAAGAGCATAAACGGATATGACTTGACGAGATACGACCCTAATAGAGCAGGTAAGGTGCGATGAGGACTCCACAGGTGGCTGGATCAGGGCCCGCATAAATTCCTCCACGTTGATAGCTTCCTTTATCATCGGTGATGGGGGTAAACCTGATGACGGGGGTAATGCGGTACTTCGTTGGAGGGAAATCATCAGGGATGGCAAAAAAGAGACAAGAAAATCCTTCATTCTTAAAACTGGACATCCAACAATAAAAGAAACGAATAAAAAAAAAAAAAAATTGAATGAACCTACTATTAATTTTACAATTCACACACTCACAAACCTTTTTTTTTTTTTTATCTTATCTTACACTGATTTACATCAATCCCATCATAAGAGAAATAGGAGATTACTAAAAGACATCTCTGAAAAAATAGACCCAGACACGTACCAAACATATATTAGGTTGAAGAATATGGTCTGGAATGCAGTAACGATTAATAAACTACACGACCAAGCAAATGGAGTGCGGACGTTTCGAACTTCCTAGCAGGTCTTCTTCAGGGCTATTAATTACAAAAACTGGATGCTACCAAATCTTAACTAACAAAGTAAATTAGTTTACTAAAGAATATTAAAAGCATTTATTACGTAACAAAGTATTTCTTTGAATTAAAAATTTTATTATTTAACTAGATCTTGATACTACATATTTTATACTTTAATAGGTAATTAACACTTTTAATATCCTTTTATAAATTAATTTATGTTTTGCCTTAATTTTTTGTTATGATTTGTTCAAATCCAGTTTTAGTTATTTTTACCCCTGATGAAGAATTGCAAGACTGGTAGAAACTTCAGCTCTTCTTATAAAGTTTTTTTAAACTTGGACACGTAGTTAATTAATCCTGTCTGGATTCCAGTCTAGCTTCTTCCACTATACCATTTTTACTATCAATATATATATATATATATATTATATATATATATTTATATATTTATACATATTTTTATTTATGTGTACATTTTTTTATTTATTTCTTATTCGCTTTTTCTTCTTATTTTTTTTTTTTTTTTTTTTTTTTTTAATTTTACTACTGTAAATAATAAAAATAAATTAAACTATATCCATTTTACCCAGTTTTTTTTTTTTCCTTTTTTTTAAAATCAAAATTTATTTAAGTATCACTTTTCAAATATTTCCCTAAGGCTGTATACATATATGTATTTCCATTTGAAAGGTTTTCTTTATACAGAAGCTTGTTAATTTATTTTTGTTTCATCTTATTTTTTAAAAATTTTTTACTGTAAATAACTAAAAAATGAATAAAATGAAATAAATAAAAAAAAAAAAATACCAAGCTTCTGTTTAAATGAAAACCTTTCACATGGAAATGCATATGCATATACAGCCATATGGCAATATTTTAAAAGTATTATTAATAAATTTTGTTTGACAAAAGAAAAAAAAAAAAAAAAATCTTGGTAAAATGGATAAAATATTAACAAACAAGAAACGTGTAAAATGCAATTTTGCCTTACCGTAAATTTGTAAATAAATGAACCTTTATTCTTATTAAAACAATTGTTGGTAGAATGTGTATGTAAGCAAAAATTATCAGGATATTAAATTAATTCACTTATATAGAAAAAAAAAAATGTATTGTCACTGAAATTACCTCTTTGAACCAACCGGTCTTCGGATTAACCGGCTGGGGGTCAATTTAAACGATTATTCTCTCTTTCTATGTATTTATAAAATGGAAAAAAAATCGAAAAAGTCTTCATTATTTTTATTTTTATATAATTATTTTTTATAGGCTCTATATTTTAGTTAAAAAAAAAATATAAAAATTATATTCTTCATAGTTATTCATCGATCCTTAAAGAAAGAAAGTAAACAAAAAATTTAAAAGACATCAGTCAAACCCTCGTTGAAGACATTCGGAATGATCTGTAGTTCTTCAAGTGAATGAAGAAAACAGCAAACGTGAGAACGGTCTCAGAATGATTAAGCGACTCACCGACAGTTGTGAAGAAAGGCCAGTTAATCTAAAATTATGAGCTGGCGAGGATTGTGATTGAAGACGGAGTCCAAAAAGTACATTAATGACTTGATTGATGACCCCCAACCTTTACTCGCTTTTACTACCTCGCCTTGTTAGGTGATAGTGTCCCTTCTTATCACACATATATTAATTTCAATGGGGAGTAGGGTGTAATAGAACATAGAGTAAGTAAAAAATATATATCACTACGCTAAAAGCAGAGATAATCGATTTTAAATGTCTTAACATTCATGTCAGGGTAAGATTCCTCCCTGGGATGTAACAATTCTTCATAGTTACCCTCTCCTTCTGTACTCTTGGTTAAACCCGTTCACCTAGGCATCAAAGGTTAAACCTGATGGTTAAGTGTGGGTGATGAGCATGTAGCGTTTTAGGTAAGCGTTAAATCACGAAAATTTTGGACTAATCCAACGGTGCGAGATGAATGGAGCCCCAAAAGCTCAACTATATACATCCAAACAGTTCTGATAACTGTCTTGTAAAAGATTCTTCTGTAATAATTCGAAATGTTTGAAGTTTTGTCTGGTAAATTGGATGTTAGCAGTTTCATGTCGTTAATTCTTGTAATTCTTGTATGTGGATTCCAAGATAAACCTTTGTCCAGTTGGAGTCCTAGATAGCAGATCTGTTCAGTAAAAACAGGGATCAATTTAATGTTATTAAAGGACAGGACAGGAAGTTTTATTTTTAAGGACTTGGTCTAATTAAAAAAAAAAGACTAGCGGATTTGAGGGGTTATGGAGTTTACTATGAAAGGATAGGTATCTGGTTTGGGAAAAATCAGCAACATATGGAGACATTAAAACCTTTATGGATAAGTTTATTCGTAACAAAGTAAGGAGTTTTCTGATAGATTGTGTAAAATATTTGGCATCCACCATGCTTCAAATTCTTCATAACCATAGTAAGAATGGTCACGATATAACGAATTTTGCTCTTCCAACAGTTGGTATTACAGAGCAATTTGTAAATAAGCTCTTTTCATGTCTAGAAAAACACTCGGGATGCTGAAGGAATCTTTGTGGAGTCTAACTTTTTCATTAAGTGATACTTAGTTGCTCGAAGCTCATTCTTCTTATTACAGCAATCGCTCAGTACTTTTGTCAAGTATTTCTCAGCTTTTTGAATCATATTATCTGTCAGGTCTTCCTTCCTATATAGAGGGTAGAATTTACATAACTTGTTAGCCCAAACATTTCGATACGTTATGAGGTGGATCAAATTTTGATTTTGTTTGATTGATATTTGAGCCTTCGCTCAGTACTTTTTTCAAGTATTCCTCAGCTTTTTTAATCATATTATCTGCCAGCTCTTCCTTTCCAGAATCTTTCATAAGGTATGCACAGTCCTTTGGTTTGAGAAAGCGCAGAGTGTTTCGTTCCAAATTTACTCGTCATATCACATGCAGTCAGGGGCGGATCGGGAATCTTCGGCCCACCGGGCAAATGCTCTTGACCGGCCCTCAGGGGCCAAACCCTCCCCCTCCCCCCATCACATCCACAAAAGATAACCCGGTTCACAATACGAACTTCAATTCTAAACACACTCACTCTTTCATTTTATGAGGGCGTCGAAAGGTTGTAAATAATGCTAAAGCGTACAATTTAATTCAAACAACAATTTTATTATAATTTTACCAAAATGATGGAATTATTTTAAGAAACTTTCTATATTCTACAAAACTATATGCGAAGCAGTGTTTACTTAGACCAGTGATGGGCAAACAACGGCCCGCGGTCCAAGTGCGGCCTTCGGACTAGCCAGCGGCATGGTCACACACAATTATACATTAGACGAAATTTATTTTCTGCAAGGCTAGAATAGAATTATTGTTTTCTTCTCGTTGCGTTCTGGATCTTCAACAGTTGTACCATATAAGTTGAGTGTAATAAGATAAAGTCAAAAATAAAGTTTATTAGTAGTAAAATTTTTTTTTACCAATTTTTTCGGCCCGCCTAGATATTTTTCTATTTCATCCGGCCCTCTCCTTAAAAAGTTTGCCCATCACTGACTTAGACAATGCACGTCGAGAAATTTCGCTTTTTAGGGGGTCAAATAGGGCCTCATGTCTCGATTGGAGTTTTTTTTTAATAAGGATTTAGTTTTCCTATAACCAATAAAACGTAAATATTTACTTTTTCCCCTTTCTTTCCCGGCCCCACCGGCCCTTTTCCTGTCCGGCCCACCGGGCGTTTTCCCGATATCCCGGTGGCCCGATCCGCCCCTGCACGCAGTCAGTGAGTATGTAGCGGGCAGAATTTACATAACCTGTTTGTACAAACCCTTCGACACGCCATGAAGTGGAACATATCTTGAGATTTCCTCAGTCCCAAAAAAAAACCATAATTGATTTAATTTTTTTAGAGGGGAACATTCTGAGGAAGCAGTACATTGCGAATATAAAAACGTCTGTCAGATTGTGTTACTAGGACATTTTCTTCGTTCATAGTGTCGATGCGAATAAGTAGTCGTTTATCAGCTTGTTCAAGAGAATATTTCAAAGCATTTTATTCCATTATTTTGTTTCCTATAATTTTAACCGGACACAATTATCTCTCAAATAATGGTAATAGGGTTGATATAGTTTTTTACTCATATGTGGACAACAGCTTCAAAGCAGGTGAGATACTATATATAGAGACTACAAGCTGAGTATGGACGCATTTTGCATATCAAACGACAGCAATACACAACTACGTTAATTCTTTAAACAACATTTTCTTGAGCACTTGCACAGATTTTCTAAAGCAACTGTCTATTTTAGTAGTGTTATTGGCAAAGAGGTACTAAAAATTATTAGAAAACAGGGTAACAGGAGAAAGTGCGTTGAAATATTCTCTTGAACAAGCTGATGAACGATTATTTATGAACAATAATCATGACATCAACATTATGAACGATGAAAATATCCAAATAGCACCATCTGACATAGCCGTATTTGTATACGCACTGTATTACTTTCTCAAAGTAATACACAGTAATCTAATGGATTAAATCAATTACTGATTCTTCCCAGTTTTGGGACTAGGCAAACCTCAAAATTTGTTCCACTTCATGATGAATCGAAAGGTTTGGGCTAACAAGTTATGTAAATTCTACCCTCTATATAGAAAGGAAGACCTGACAGATAATATGATTCAAAAAGCTGAGAAATACTTGACAAAAGTACTGAGCGATTGCTGTAATAAGAAGAATGAGCTTCGAGCAACTATGTATCACCTAATGAAAAAGTTAGACTCCACAAAGATTCCTTCAGCATCTTCCGAGTCCGAGTTTTTTCTGGACATAAAAAGAGCATATTTACAAATTGCTCTGTAATGCAACCTTTTGGAAGAGCAAAAGTCGTTATATCGTGACCATTCTTACTATGGGTATGAAGAATGTGAATCATGGTGGATGCGAAATATTATTTAAAACAATCTATCAGAAAACTTTCCACACCCACGCTCTACCAAGGGTTGCGAGTTTCAAAAGAAGTGTCCATGGGTATTAAACTCTATCTCATGTTCTAAATTTTGCAAATGTGGTTTAACGACCAGTTGTATAAATCCTGTTCTAATCATTTGTTGTCCTTTATTAATATTTGCTGAAATGAGATGTTTCAGGGATAAAATTATGATATTTTCATGTTGTTGTAATTGTAATATTTATCATTTTTAAATATGTGCTACCTGGCCAGGTTGGAGTACAAAAGAATGTAAAATGTAAAATGAAAAAAAAAAAACAATCTAAAATAACTTTATTCAATGTAAAAAAGTGTTTTGAGCAACTTTTATCCTTTAGAATTATTTGCTAGAGCGACTAGTTAAGGAGATGTATGGATTTTCCTGATGTCATTTTGCGGATATTGGCGGCCATTTTGCGGCAGAAACGCGTACCCTTGATAAAAATGATCTATATGGGTAAGGGAGGTACCCAGAAAAAAAAATTTGCTGTACACCTCTCCATGCAACAATCACATTCGCTGGAGCCACTGGACTACTAGTAAATGTTGAAGAAGTCGAAAACGATGAGCAGTTTCCTGTCGTTTTAGTCTTTTATGTAAATTCCAAGTTAAACGTTTGTCCAGTTGGAGACCTAGATAGCGGATCTGTTCAACAAGGATCAGGGGAATATTATTGAGGGATACTGTAGGACATGAAGTCGTAGGTTTACGACGAAGGGTAAAGGTTATTGTTTGGGATTTGCTTGGATTAAATTAAGTTTAATTTTAATTTTCATGTTTTAGATCCCTTCGTCATAAACCCACAACTTCACATCCTATAATAATATTCCATTAATCCTTGTCAAATAAATCTGCTACCTAGGAATCTGGAATTTGTACAAACGTCTTACTTGGAATCCACAAACTAGACTAAAACGACTAGAAACTGCCTATCGTCAGTACTTCAACATTTATTACACGAGCTTTCAATGTTTCTAATTAATTAAAAAAGACTTAAATACTTAACAGTACTCATACCTATTTTTAGATACCGAGTTGAGCTTTGATACTTCACTAAATGTTTCAGTTCCTTTCGTTTCAAATCCTTACAATCCAAAATGCTTCGTAAAACCCTAAATGCTCCTTATTGTATCACAAATAAATTTATCCATAACGATCTATTTAGCCCTTGACAAGATACATATCCTCCCAAGTTGCTTTTCACTCGAGTCCTAAGTTATTAAACGTGTCATTGTAACTACTGAACCTAAAATTTACTCATATGTCACAAAACAATACACCTTTCACAGAACTATCTAAAATTCCTATAGAGCGTAGTCCTACATATGACTTTCCATGAACGGAGACAAAACCATGTATAAGTGTTTTGTCCTCCTCATGGTCAACATGTCATAAAAATAGTCCAAGCTTTTGTAAACCTGGGCTAGCAGGCTCCTATGTCCAAAATGACATCGATGACATAATATTATGGCAGCTAATCGATGCTATTTTGCTCATGATAACATGAGCGTTTTATTGATTTTGACAACTATATAGAAAGAACATGTACATTTATCAAATTTGTGGGGGAAAGGAATACAGTAACATGACAATAACTTGTGATGCAACTACCCATTCGTAGAAATTTAACAAAGGTTCTGTAGCAGGTCTCAACGCCTCGAAGGGTTATGGGTAATAGAATGGGAAGCAAGTTCTGAGACTAATGGATTTGAATGGTTACTTACTATGAAAGGATAGGTATCTGGTTTGGGCCAAATAAGCAACATTTGGAACATTAAGATCTTTATGAATAAGTTTGTTTGGGACAAAATAAAGGGCATTAAGGATTTTGGATTGGATACTTGAAGAATTTGAAGGTTTAGTGGATACCCAAAGCTCAACTCCATATATCCGAATGGGTCTAATAACTGTCATGTAAATAATTTTTTTGTAATTTATTGGAAAATTTGATTGTTTTCCTAGCAAATGTTGAAGAAGTCGAAAATTACGGACAGTTTCTTGTCCTTTTAGTTATTACCATCCGAATTAAAAAATAATATTAAAAATAACAATGTTACATATTTGTCATCATATTTGACTTTAATTCATCTCATGATATTTTTATCTACAATATTTTTTTTATTATTTTTAGTTTGCGTTCACTTGTCTAGCGTTGCATCATTCGTTTCGATTATACATAAAATCGATACTGATTACCCTATAAATGTTTAAAAACTCGAAACAATTGCTTTTCCTTCAATGACTATTTTAAGCGTTAATCCCATTAGATTCTTTGTGCCGTGATATCATTAATTCACGTAGCGTTGTTATGGCCACTAGCGACACAGAAGTTTATCTAAATATTTTATAGAACTAGATGTATTATTCCATCGACTGACCTGGTCTAGGAAGGTTCCGATCGATATTGTTTCATTATCTTTGCGAATTATTTAGATAATTCTCTCTCAGACCTATTTTTTTCCACTATAAAATTGCTGTTTTCCTATTTTACACATTTTTTTATAAATAAACATAACATTTGCTAATACATTCTGATTTCGTGTGAACCATTCTTATTTTTTTGTTTTCCGAATGGACCAGCAGAGGACCACGTGCCAATTTCAATTCTTTCTTCCTTGTTCCTTTCTTTTCCTCCAATATGCATTCATCTGTTCACCTCTTTCTGTCCTCAGACCATTTTGTAACAGTCCTTTTCACTTTCCTGCCCTGGAATCCCTCTATCTTCAATACTTTTCGCCGAAAGTCTTCTTTATTATTTATTTCCTCCATTTTTATATTGTTTTTTTTCTAAATCCCTTTTTACTTCATTGAACCAGCTTGTTGTCGATTTCTTACACCACAGATATCTGAAAATCTTACTTGTCAATCTACTATCAGGCATTCGATACAAGTGACCAAAAAACATCAATCTTCTTTTTCTCATTAAATCTGCTATATATTCTGCATTTTGTTATATTTCAGCATTACTTCGTAACCTCCAGCCTTCTTTTGTGTTTTGTGGGCCTAATATTTTCCTCATAATTCGCCTTTCTAGTATTTCTAATTTATCCAAATTATAGTTTAATGCCTTATTTTTACATTTTTGGAGAGGCATTTTTTATTGTAGACATCTGTGGTAATACCATATGCTTTCTCCGTAGCATAATTTATTTTTTTTTTTTTTTTTTGCTAATTGTAAGAAAAACATTCGTGATTTTAATTGATTTGCCAAAACCATATCATAATTAATCATAAAGCGATATATTTATTACACACTTTAGATTGTAATAATTACTTAATAAAAGCTTGTTAAAAAAATATTTATCATTTTACCATTACTATTATAAACGTCACTGTATTTGAGCGTCAGTATTGCGAATGAACTCATATCATTGATAATTTCGCAACCTCTTCTTATCTTACAGGTATAAAATCAGGTTCGTTTCTATTGTCATTTAATAAATTGAAAAAATTAGAATTGTTTATTGTATTGAAGTGATTTGAATTATTATATTCTGGATATTAAATATTTTAGGTGATTTATTAGGTTTTACGTTTTTATATGGTCCTGATGGGTCCTGAGAATAAAATATCTTTTTTTTTTTTTTTTTTTTTTCCATTTATTGATATTTACAACTGTACAAAATAATATACAACAAGTAAATGTGTTGACAGTGAATCAATGGCATGTAAATAACTTGTGAAGAACTACTCACTAGTAGCACTTCAATGAATAAAATATCAAAAATGAAACTTAATTTTATAACGGGAAATAGTTTGGGGGCAAAACACCCATACTTATTAAATTTTTTTAAGGTTTTGGAAAAAAACTTGTAGAAAAATGCTTTCAATCCAACTATATTTCATTTACAAAATCAAAGTTTATTTAATTGTGTATCTAAAGACATCCCATAAGCTGACTTTGATTTAGGCGTTTAGCCAAAATCGATTGTCAAACATTGAATAATTTCAAAAAAGTTAGTTTTGGCCATGTTTAACAGTCTATAACGCAGAAATGGCTGATTAAATAAAAAGAAATAGATAGGATTTTTAAAGTAAACATTTGCCCATTTCTGCTCTGAGATATGTAAAAAAAAAAATTAAAAAATTGTTGGTTCATTTTGAATAAACTGAGTTAAAAATGCAAATAAATCAATTACAGGGAAATTAGCTTCGAACCTTGAACTCAAAATATTAAAAGGTCTGACTTTTCAAGTTTCTACATGTCGGTTTTTCTTTTTTTCTAAAAAAATATTAACAATTATTTTTGTTATATTTATGTTTATGCTAATTATTTGTAGTAAATATGCGATTAAATATTACCTTATCCAAAATTTTATGGTTATGATTTCTAATAATCCGGCCCGGAGGACCATACTTAATCACTTTATATTAGATTTCGTTCTAGGCTCAGTGTTGAGTACGAGATCTATGTACAGATTAAATAGTACGAACCTAATTAGACTTAAATTTACTAATGAAACATGCCTATGTGCGTTCCATAGATTTAAATAATATTTGAATAATTTTGACATATGTCTTTTGGCTGAGGGTCTGTACTCTTTTGGTTTAACGTTTTTTTCACATTCAAAAATGAGTATAGATAGATATTTCCATGATCTATTATTTTTTCTAGTGATGGAAAAATTGAGTTTTATGGTTTTGCACTTTAGTTACGCATAATAGTTTAGAAGGATCAATGCAATTAAGATCTATGAATTAATTGCCACTATTATTTAAAATTATTTTATTAGAAAACTAGTTTCGAATGCTAAATGTTCATCTTCAGATCTAAAACATACATTTTCAACACATCTGCACTATGTTACATGGATTGTATGTATTAAATTTTTCAAAAATGTAAGATAAGAGATCAAATATTGGCATTCACCTGAGGAGATATCTGAAGTATATCCATCTTGGAAAAGAGATGGGGGAGTAGGTTAAATTTTTGGGGTTTACTTATGTTAAATTTTTTACTCCTCTCTTTCACAATGGGTATATATAAGATATCTCTCAGATCTTCTTTGATTCTTCCTCAGATGAGTACCAATATTTGACTTCTTTTCTTACATTTTTGAAAACTTAAGTATATATAATTTATGTAACACAGTGCTGATGTGTATGAAATTTTGTTTGTTTTAAAACTGAAGATGATTGTTCAGCATTCGAAGTTTTCTAATAAAATAATTTCTATAGAAGTGACAATTAATTCATCAATCCTAATTGTATGGTTTTTGTTTCTTACTATCCGGTCCGGAGGACCATATTTTATCACTTTGTCCTAAGTTTCGTTCTAAACTTAGTATTTAGTGCGAGATCTATATATAGATTGTATGAATTTAATTTGACTTAAATACATTAATGAAACATATCCATTGCGTTCCAAAGACAAAATTAATTATAGTCGAAACATTTTTCTGCTGAATTGTACTACTCCATAGAGTTCGCAAGTGGCATCTTACCACTGTCCTTCTTGACCCTCCTGTACAAATAGTTGGCCGGACAGTTAATAAACCCTCTTCCGCATCCTGAAGTTGGAGGACGGGAGGGGACGGAAGTGACCCTCGAAGAAGAAGAACAATATAGGAAGATATGAAGGCCCTCTGGTTCCGTAGCCGTCGGCCAACAGCACTCATACAGCCAGATAAATACACAATCAAAGCCACGCTATCTCCTACAATCTCTTCTATTGTTCATACACTTCATCCACTGTCTGTATTGCTCCTCTTCTTCGCTTTCTTTCTTTTATATCTTTATAACGCTCCCTATGTGTCCTTTCTTCTCTATTGTATTTATATCACGGTCTCTCTTAATAATGTTCCGGAACAATCTTAAAAACATTTAAAAAAATAAAAAAATAATTATTTAAATATGCGGTAATGTACACACTACTATATAGATTGCTTTATATACAATAGAAAGGCAAAATAATCCACGGGATATTCTTTTTTTTTTTTTTTTTTTTTTTCTCTCACACGGAGACGTTTGCAGTTGTAACTCACAGATTTGAATGCCGATTTTTGAGTAGGTAGTAGAGACCTATAATAGTGCAAATCTATAATTATAGCCGCCAATGAGCATTAGGAGCCGAGAAAAAAAAATAAAATATGAAAATCACGTTTTATTTTTTTCCTCAGCTCTCAGTCAAGATAGAGAAATGATTCTTTCACGTTTAATTGCAGTTATGTATGCTATTAGATATAAAAATCCTTGCGTTATGCTCAAAACATTACCCGGCTTTAGAGTGCTCAAAAATTCCAAAAAAATGACAAATTTCCAAGGAAATCCGCTGTAAATCAGTGGAAACTTTTTTTCATGAACAACTGACCTCAAATCTCGATTTAACGCACCGTAAAACCCTTATATGTGAAATTTTATCAAAATCAAAAAATATTGATTTTTTACTCCTTTCGAGGAGGTTCAAATTTTGAAGTTGAGATTTCATCAACAATTTCAACCGGCCATAACAACTGCTGCGTTCAACTGATTACAACAATAATAGCATCACTCGAATCAGCATACATTCTGCTTTTCACCCATGCGTATAACATTGGATTTACTAAAAACTCGAAGGTCAGCTATAACTTGAAATATTTCAATAAGGGAAACTCCTGCGACCTCCGGATTTGAGCTAAACTATGCAGTTTTACATCTTCTAGATAACCTTATAATTTGGTTCAATGTTATACGCATGGATGAAAAGCAGAATGTATGCTGATTCTAGTGATGCTATTACTATTGTAATCGGTTGAAACAGCAGTTATTATGGCCGGTTGAAATTGTTGATGAAATCTCAACTTCAAAATTTGAACCTCCTCGACAGGGGTAAAAAATCAATATTTTTTGATTTTGATAAAATTTTATGGTGAGTTAAATCGAGATTCGAGGTCAGTTCTTCATGAAAAAAAGTTTCCACTGATTTACAGCGGATTTCCTTGGAATTTTGTCATTTTTTTTTTGGAGTTTTTGAGCACTCTAAAGCCGGGTAATGTTTTGAGCATAACGCAAGGATTTTTATATCTAATAGCATACATAACTGCAATTAAACGGGAAAGAGTCATTTTTCTATCTTGACTGAGACCTGAGAAAAAAATAAAACGTGATATTCATATATTTTTTTTCTGGGCTCCCAATGCTCATTGGCGGCAATAACTATAGTTTTGCACTATTATAGGTCCCTACTACCCACTCAAAAATCGGCATTCAAATCTGTGAGTTTCAACTGCAAACGTCCCTTTGTCAGCTAAAATTCCATTCTTTTTTAGCGTTTTACGTCCGGGCATATGAAATATATAAGGTTTGTTAAATGTCTAATTAAATGAAAGCCATTAGAATTAAAATAAATTAATAAATACCAAGCAATATTAAATTGTTTGGTATCAATAGGGCAACTTTTAGGTAGAGGATTTCCAAAAAATCACTAGATCCGAAAATCCATGAAAAAATTCTGGTGCTCACATTGATTATTGGGGTGCCAAAAAAGTGTTTTGCTGAAATCGAAATTTATTTAAGGGTAGAAATTAGTTTTCTGTAATGGTAATGACATTTCATAATTTTTTTTTCTTTATTGAAATTCACAACTGTCATATACAATTTAAAAATATTATACATCAAGTAAATATGATGATTATGATAAAAATGACAGGACAGGTTCTATATAATAAATTACTGTATTAGAAGTTCCCTAGGCCATCTTCTTTTCAGGCGCCTCGGAGGGTTATCTGGAATGGAATGAGAAGTTTTGATACTAACGGATTTGAATGGTTGTGGAGTTTGGCATGAAAGGATAAATATCTGGTTTGAGCTAAGTCAGAAACGTTAGGTATATTGAGATCTTTGTGGATAAGTTTGTTTGCGACGAACTAAGGGGCATTTAGGATTTTTCTAAGGGTTTTAGATTGTAAGGATCGGATGGTTTAGTGGAGCCCCAAAACTTAACACCGTATGTACAAATTGGTCTAATTACTGTTATGTAAATGATGAAGTAGTCATAAACTTGTTGTTTTACTATGTTAAGTCAATTATCTCGATTATCGGTAATCTCTTAGTAAAATAACCAATATATTATCGTAAATGAATTCAAACTTTAAGTAAGGAAATAGAGTGAATATGATTGACTGATACTTACCCAAGATAAAAGCGTCCATGGTAATTACATAGGTACTCACCTGTTAACCTCTCTTGTACGTTGAAAAAACAATTGTTACTTATGGCTGCGATCTTGATGAAGTTGTTTATCACAAATAAACATAAACTAGTAGGATAAGCTTCCCTTCTTATTTAATTTTCTCGGTTTACCACTTTTAACTTTTATCCACGGTAATTACAATACAATTAAGAAACAACTTACTAAGCAATCTATATCAGAATATAGTCATGATATATACTATTCAAATAATCGTGTAATTAAATAGCATCCTTCTACTTTACAAAAATAATATTGTTAATTGGTAATAAGGTTTTGAAAAATTCTGTTGATAAATGCATTATTTGACTTTTTCGTAAAAAAAAAAAAAAAAAATAATAATACGTTATGAACTTAGCATATACGCTAGCAAACATATGATTTTACTATTTATTTTGAAACAGATCTCACGAGGACAGGAACATAAATGTTAAAGAAGTCGAAAACTTCGGGCAGTTTCATGTCGTATTTTTTTTTTTTTTAATTTGGGTTTATCGTTGTGTTTCTTTACCATATTATATCTAACTTAGATACTTAAAGAAAAATAAATAAAAACTAGTGGTATTATTAATTTCGTACCAATTTTTATTATATTTAACCAAAATGACGGGCATGATACCATTTGTTACATGTTACAAGTTTGCGGCGTGCTGCGACACGAGATAAGATAAATTGAGCCGTGACAATGAGGCGGGATCACCATAGCAGATGGCCAGGGAAACCAAACACAGAGGCACATCTGCATATTGATGACAAACACTGGCATCCATCAGATGTCATGATCGCCGCTGCTGTAGATACCGGCACCGCCCATGGTTCTTGACAGATCTGCCTCTGGTGTCCGCCTGCTAGTATAACATCTGACCAGCGTGATGGTTGAAATACGCCATTGTCGATATATCACAACTTTGCCTTAGTGATATATTATCAACGTTTATATTTTAAGACACTAATTAAATTAAAAATTAAAATGAAAATTATAGTTTAAAAAAAACTAGGAAAACAAACCAAAAGGCAGTCAGACCTTTTAATTTTTTGAGTTTAAGGTTCAAAGCTAATTTCCCTGTACTAGTATTGATTTATTTGCATTTTTAACACAGTTTATCCAAAATCAACCAAAATTTTTTTTTTTTTCATATCTTAGAGTAGGAATGGACAAATGTTTACCTTAAAAATCCTATCTTGCACAAAATGTAATGATGTAAAACTTTTAGTATATAACATTTTTGATTGAATTAGTCATTTCTGCGTTATAGACTCTTAAACATGGCCAAAACTAACATTTTTACGTTGGCAAAATTCTTTGATGTTTGACAATCGATTGTGGCTTAACCCCTTAATCAAATTTTTCAAGTTTTACATTTTTCGATTGAAAGCATTTTATATGTTTGATTTTTTTTCTGAAATCTGAAAAAAAGTTCAAAAAGTTTAGGTTTTTCTCCACCATAACATTTTCCCTTTATCAAAATTAGTTTATTTTTTGATATTATATTTTCAGGACTCATCTGGACTATATAAAAACGTAAAACCTACTACTTCACCTTTTCCGAGGTTAAAATTAAAAATTAAAACCTAATCGCGGGGAATGACAACTGAAACTGGGAAGAGAAAAACCCTTAGCGGGGTAAGACAAGATTTGATTGTAAAAATATTACTTTTGATCATTGTTTGTGCTTTCGTTTATAATTAGAAAGAACAGTGAAAAAAATTAATTTGTATTACGTTTTTATTGCTGGGGAAAGAAAACCCATGCACGAACACCCACGACTGGGATAAGGTCTGCCTTCATCAAAATCTCATAGACTGAAACTATATCCTGCCATCTCGTGAAGAACATTAACGAGTATTCCTCGCATAGTGTGAAAACTGAGGCCTCTCAAACGGAGGCATGTGTTTCAAAATTTGAAAAACACACATTTTACCTTCCCATCATCATTATCAAAGGGGCCTTAAATCATGCCAAACCAATTTTCACTACCGAAGTGACGATTTTAAAGTTTTTAAAATGTATAATAGTACGTCTTAGTATGAAATAGTACTCCATTATGTTATTATACATATAAATATAACAATTTAATATGTAAATATAAAGACTAACCTACAATATTAACAAAAACTTTAGATTATGATTTTCACTCACTGATTATTCAAAATTTTATATTTGCTGCTCAGAATGTTTTTCGGTGGACCCATTCAATAATGTTTCATAATGTTTCATGCTATGTGACGAACAAAACTAGATATTTATCAAATAAATTCTATAAAATATGTTCTATTCTCATCATGTGTTCGAACGGCTAAGTAAATATTTCTATGTCCAACTAAAGTCAAACTAGAATTGAAGGCTTTTGATTATAAACAGTTTACCTCACTTTTCGCCACTCGTAAGCATATCAGTCTTTCGGGAGACTGACTGTTTCGATTGAATGCCTTGTCTAAGTCAAAAGTTGAGTTGTAAATATTTATTTTAAAAATGTTTGAGAACAATACGTAACATTTGGTTGTCGGTTTTTCTGAAATCTTTTCTGTAACCAAACTTATGTTTCGTCATTCATCTATTTGTATATATTTTTTTTATATATATATATTTTTTTTTTTTTTGGCTTAATTTTTATTTTTATAGTAGGAAATTAACTGAAATATCATGTGTGTGTGTGTGTGTGTATACACACCTGTATTTTCTTGTTCATTTAATGCGTATGACCTGTTATTAATTGAAAGCATTGGAGATAATAATTATTGGTTGATTGGCAACAAGAATAAATAATTACTTGTACACTGAGCCACTTCAACAAAACAATTAATTATTAATATATGTAAAATAATATTATTACGCCCTAAAATATATCTTTACCGACATTATAATGCATAAGTCAAGACTTCATTTTATATAAATACATCCTGTCATTAATTATTATTATTTATAAATTATTTTTGTTTTTAATGTTTTGGAAAATAGACCTTTACTTTTTAGTCATGTCTATGAGTGCTGAAATGAGGAGTGCAGAGTGCAAGAAATATGCGATTTATTTTTTACCTCAGGGCTTCGCTAGGAGCAGTTAGAAAATAAACATACTAAAAGTCTCCCCCCCCCCTGGGGTGAGCTAACGGTGGGAGGGAGGGGAGAAAGTCCCATTTTTGGATTTGTCGATTATTTCTCAAAAACGGTGGACTCTTGAAAAATATGTTACAAATAAAAATTAAATTATCTATTAATCTAATTCAATACATATTTGTCTAAATTCTAACGGTTTTCGAGATATACTTAATTAAAAATCGATAGTATTCGCAAAAAAAAAAATTTTGTCAAACATTTGCTTCTAGTGCCTTCGAGAATCGTTACTCAGAAAAAATTTCAGAATTAACGTTTTAGAGCATTAAATTTTCTTTTATTTCAGATATACGTTTCTGGCACACCCACAGATCAAAATTAAAGCTAATTAAATTTCCTATAAAATTCTTTATATACATATGTGTCGATTTTTCAACGGTTTTCGAGATATACGTTATTAAAAATTGATAATTTTCGAGAAAAAAATTAGTGTTTACTTCAGTTTTGGTCAAACATATGTTTCAAGTGTCAGAAACGCATATATTAAATTAAAGTAAATTTAATAATCTACCACTTAGATTCCGGCATGTTTTCTGAGAAACAACCGTGGAAGGCATTAGAAACAAATGTTTGACAAAAACTGAGGAAATATTATTTTCCTGCGAAAAATATCGATTTTCAATAACGTATGTCTCGAAAACCGAAGGAAGTTCGACAAATATCTACGAAATCAATTTTATTGTAAATTTAATTGTTATTAGTATCATATTTTTCTAGAGGCCACCATTTTCTAGATATAATCGAAAAAACCCAAAAATGGGTCATACATCTTTCCCTCCCACCATTAGCTAACCCACCAGTGGCGAAGCTCTGTGATAAAAAATAATCGCATATTTCTTGCACTCTACAACATGTTTGACTGGACTATATATGTATCTTGTGACTTATTTCAAAATACCGTGTCCCATTGGTGCTCAATTAACGTTTTTTTTTTTAAATCTAAGTTCATTGCAGTGATTTACGGATTGCAATCCATAGGTTCCAACATATCCTAAGCTATCCTATGAGACTTTATTTTCATTACATTAAGAAAATGTATATATATGTGTTACCCGAATAAACAATTATATATATCCAGGAACAACCTTCCAACCCATTTGTTTTAAATTTGCTTTTCGCTTTAAAGGTTACAGAGTTATTTCAGAGAAAAATATAAATGGAAATTTTCTTTAAATATTGAATAATGAATTTATTGTGTCTTCAAGTACTTAAATAATGTAGTGTTTGTAATAAGAAATCGAAGTAAGATATGGTCCTTAATTCACTTTATATATACATATATATATATATATATATATATATATATATATATGTAATTTTTCTTATGGGGGTTATGGATCACTGAAGAGAGAAGATTTGCCTGGTTCGGATACGACCCCGGTGGCCTAGTTGGATAAGGCGCTACGCTAGAGAGGTGGAAACTTGGGTTAGAGTCCCGACCGGGTCAAATCTTTTCTCTTCAAAAATAAAATAATATATATATATATTTCGGAATTTGGGGAAGAAACTTAATTCAGAATCTAAACATCTCCCTTTTGTTTTAAAAATTATTTGCAGATTTCCGTTATTTCTTCCCCTAATTAAATGAAATGCTCATTAGCAAACATAATTATGAATCTTGAGACCACTTGAAAGTATTACAGAATCAATTTTAATGATGCAATATCAAACATTTCGTTTTAAGCCCGCATTGAAAAAAAAGAACTGTTTTGGAACATAATTAAAAAAATTATTATAAATGAATCAATATTTGTTGTTATTCCTTGATTATTTACGTTTATTGAATGTTTTTGTTTATACAGTTGGAAATATCAATAAATTAGTAAACAAATATTTTTTTTTTTAATTTTCATATTCTCACATCCTGAAGTGGTAATAAAAAAATATAACGTAATAAAATAAGTGTAAACAGATAAAAATTCCATTTTTATATTAAAATATAAAAAACTAGCATCCCCCATCGTGGCTTTGCTTGATCTTACAAATAAAGAACTTTCGTTATTTTAACTAATAATTACATTTTTTTTCATCTTTAATCTATCTTGTATTGTAGAATGCAATTAAGCATTATTTCCTCTATATTTCCAGGCATAGCTGTTATGTTACTGGTACTATTGCACTGATTAAAAGAACAACCTATAAAATAGAAGATCATGCGTGATTACGTACAACCTACTAAAATAGAAGATTATGTAAAACCATAACCTACCGTTATTCATCCAAGGATAGGACAAATTAAATTATCTGCTAGGCCCATAAATCCTATTTATACATACATCGCGCAAAAGTAACATTTGTCAATCATTTTTAGTGGGTCAGATATAATTTTATCAATTTTATCTGGTTGGGTTTTAATTTCTAACTATAAAAGTTAATGAAAGTTGGGCAAATTTCGTTTCTACTGATCAACACTGTAAGTTTAAATTATTATTACTGTAAACTTTATGATTGTAAACCTTCCTAGAAATATGAAAATAATGTAGTTAAAATTTGGTACATATGTGTTCAATAGTTTTACCATTGCAGACTCAGTTGCAGAATATCGATTTTTAAACTTCACAGGGATCCACATATCACCCCACATGTTTATTAATTTTTTAATTATATTTTAATTGAAAATAAGTATTTTATTATAAATTTCTAGCTCTATATAACACCGTACCTTTGTAACCTTTCTTAAATGGCGCTCGCCAGCTATCGGTTGTTTTTCTAACTTCAATGCCCACCACATTTTAATAATTTTTTAATGACAATTTATTGGAAATATTGAAATTATATTATCGCTAAACCTTCTTTGAACTATGAAGATGTAATAGAATAAGTTTGGTACAGATTGGTTCTGTAGTTTTTGCGGTTAGTGATCACAAACGTAAAATAACCTAATCACCTAATCTTAATTAACCTATAACCTGGTTAATAATTACATTGATTAGGTGTTTGAAGGTACGTATAAGCATAATTACTCATCAAATTTGGCAGAAATAATTTTATCGATCCATCTGGTTGGATTTTAATTTCTAACAATAAAAGTATATGACAGTTCGGCAAACCTCGTTTCTAGCATTAAAGACTATAAATTTTAATTATTATTATAGTAAAATTTATTATCATAAACCTTCCTAAAACTATGAGGATATTCTACTTAAAATTAGGGTACAGCTGGATTTTACCTTAAACTGGATTTTACCAGCAAACTGGTAAAAAAAAAAAAAAAAATCGGTTACAGAATGGCCAAATATCGGTCGATTTTCAAACTACAATGGAATCCACATCTTCGATATATTTATAACTTTTTTAATAATAATTGAATTGAAAATATAACCTCTCTCGAATCGTGCTCGCCACCTATCGGCCGATTATCAAACTTTACTGCGCAACACATATTTATCGCTTTTTTATGGCAATGTTAATGAACTTATTAAGTTTTACTAGTGCTAAACCTTCCTTAAACTATGAAGATGATGCGGTTAAAATTTGGTACAGATTGGTTCAGTAGTTTTCGTGGTTAGTGGTCACAAACGAAAAATGGCTTGTCCTTTTATATATTAGTATAGACTATTGGTAAACAAATACAAATAGTATTTTTATTTTTTAAGGCCTGGGCGCATAGGACGCGGTCCGTCGCGGTGGTCATTGCGATATTCTCGTTGGTTAACATTTGGTTACGTAGCACAGAGTTAGATATCTGTGTGACCGATTATTGAGATAGTTTTTTGCAAAGCAGGTTCACCGTAGGGGTTTCCATCGGCTAAAGAAATTTACCGCTTTTTCAAGAAAAATGAGTAGTTTTGATGAAGAGGAACTCCTGCTTCTTCTAACCAGTATAGTATTTTATTCTATTATTATTATTTTTACTAACATTTTTTTTTTTTTTTTAGTATTTTGAACTAGCATCCCTTGTTGCGGCTTCGCACGCTCCGATAGATAATTTTATCTTATAATTAAACTTTTTTTTTGTTAATCGATAAAGTTGAAGTATGCAATTGAACATTATTTCTACAAGCATTATTTCACGCATAGCAGTAATTTTTAATCTGTTATCATTACATAGGTGTTTGAGTATTAAGTAAAAGATAATTGGACATTCAAGTTTTAGTCTCAATGTTAATATGAGTGTTAATCTAGATGGACAGAGACTATGAAAAAAACTCTTGCGGATAATGGTCTGCATTATCTTATCACACAACTCAAAGCTCAGGATAATGTTTCTACATATTTTTATACGGAAATAATATTTATTTGGCACAAATGATTTTATTGATTTCATCTGGTAGGATTTTAATTTCTAACCATAAAAGTGTAGACAGTGAAGCAAACCTCGTTTCTGCCACCCTACATTGTACATTTTAATTTTCATTATTGTAAATTTTATTATTGCTAAACCTTCCTATGATTATAAAAATGATGTAGTTAAAGTATGGTCATCAGTAGTTTCACCATTGTAAACTCTTTTGGGGAACAGTGCTAACCACATATCGATCCATAATAAAATTTACCGTGCACATTACTGGGATCAATATGTTGCACTTCATATTTAAATCTTTTTTGATAATTTAATTCAATGTAAGTCAATTTTATTATAAATTTCTAGCTCTATATAAATACCGTGCATTTTTAACCTCTCTCTAATGGCGCTCGACACCGGTCGATTTTCAAACTTCTATGCGCACCGCATATTTATTGCTTTTTTAATGTAAATCTAATTGAAATAATATAAATTATACGATCGCTAAACCTTCCTTGAACTATGAAGATGGTGTAGTTAATATTTCGTACAGGTTGGTTCTGCAGTTTTCACGATTGGTGATCACGAAGAAAAATTGCTTGTCCTTTTATATAATAGTATAGATTAAGTCCTCATTCTGAAGGAGAATATCTGTCGTAAAGAATCCAAAATTCAAAATATATTTTACAGCTTAAGAATCCGTTCATTTATCCCCTAAATTGGACATAATATACATTACCTGGTTAAATTAAACCCCTCCACCATTCCTATCTAAATATATACATATTAAAAAAAAAATTGAACAAGAGGGACAGAGAGGAAAGCTCTTTTATAGGAAGACTGGTCAACCATTTGTATGCAAATTACTTGACCGCAACTAGTGGGATATGAATTTTAAGCAGCTTTGTGCCACCCAGCCGATCTTCTGATGAGCCGCCCGGTCAACCGATGTCCCGTCCTTCTTTGTCAGGGCACAAATGCTTATTCTGGACCCTATTAATGCACCTAATATGAATTTTGAATTGAAAATATTCATTATACGGTTTTGATGATAAAAAGGATCAAACGAAAGCCTTACTCGATGGAACTGCTGCGGATAAAAAAAAAAAAACGGCGAAATAATACTGATCAATAAAGTATCAATCCTAATTGTGCTAGGGTGGACTGACCTACCAGTTCAGATCACGTCTATTTAACCATCAAGAAGAGGGAAAGAAGCAGGCAAAGAACATTGTGGACACAAATATAGTCCAGTCAATAAATACATTGTAGAGTGCATAAAATATTCGATTATTTTTTACTCACAGCTTCGTTAGGCTGTCGTTTAACGCATGACTACCTGATGGCAAGGAGATATCTCTCTCAGAGTCAACTCTGCAGAGTTGCTCTAACAGTGAGGCATATCTTGGAGGAGCGTTCTCACTACAGGAGAGATATGGATAAGTGTGTTATACCTCGTCAGCTCTGTTCTTGGGCGATAGTAAACAATAGATTTGTAATATTATATAATTTATCAAGAAAATCGTATTTATGGTTGAGATTAATATAATTTGATTAGAATTTTATTATTGTTGCAATGCAGGTGGTGTAGTTAGGTCTGGGTATATATAGACAATAATAACCACAGCAGTTCCTTTGCCCTTAAAAACAAACAAACAACAACAACAACAGCTTCGTTAAAAGTAGTTATAAGGTAAACATAGTAAAAGACCCCTCCCCTTGGGGATTAGTTTGCTGTAGAGGGGGGAGTGGAGAATAATCCATTTTTGGGTTATTCGATCATATCGCGGAAACAATTGACTCTTAATTAGTAATCGTAATTAAAAATCAAGTTTTCTAAAAAAAAAAAAATTATATCAGTTTTTTGTCAAACATTTGCTTAAGTGCCAGAAACGTATATATGAAATCAAAGTAAATGTAATGCTCTACAACTATGGCTCCAGCATTTCTTTTTTTTTAGAAACTATCTTGAAGAACACTAGAAGCAAAAGTTTGACAAAAAGTAAGGTTAAAATTATTTGTTTGTGAAAATGATCGATTATCATCAACGTATATCTCAAAAACCGTTGGAAGTTCGACAAATATGTATAAACAGTTTTATACAAAAATTTTAATTAGCTTTAACATTTGATCTGCTGCCTATTTTCCTAGAGTCCACCGTTTTCGAAATATACTCGAAAAACCCATAAAGTTGGTTCCTTCTGATTATATAAATACTTGTTGAAATTCCAAAGGTTTTTGAGATATAAGTTATTAAAAATCGATAATTTTAGAAATTAAAAAAACATTTTTATCTCACATTTTGTTGAACATTTGCTTTAAATACCGAAAACGTCTGTAGGGAGTTAAGGTAAATTTAATGCTCTAAAATTTTATTTTGACTTTTTTTCGCTAGTTATAAACAATTTCATAGGAAATTTAATTAGCTTTGATTTTTATTTGAAACATATTTTTCTTGAGTCTACAGTTTTCGAATATTTAATCGAAAAACCCAAAAATGGGACCTTCTATCTTTCCCTCCCACTGTTAGCTCACCCCCCCCTTCCCCCAGGGGCGGAGACTTTTAGTATGTTTATCTTCTAACCACTCCTAACGAAGCAATGAGGGTAAAAAATAATCGCATATTTCATGCACTCTACACCCCTCATTTCAGAACTCATTGACTGGACTAAGTATGGTTAAATAGCCGTACGATACATGGATATACATCATGACATACCACTAGCATGACTTCCTCTTTTTCCCATGGCATCCTCCATTTCTTCCCTCAGATCGGGGAATGTAACCCTACCCAGAGGATAGAACGGTCAGAGGCCTTCCTATTTATACTGGCGTGAGTTGATAGGGGCCGACTCCAGTCCTGAGGCTAATAATAGAAGCCATTTCCTCAGCTTGTCCACTCTAGGTGACGCTTACAGCTGCTTCAGAACTTTGTTGAATGGTTTAGTGTTCCAACCAGCTGCCTCCTCCGATTCATTGTCACTTAGCCGAAGAGCTTGTAGACTCTTAATGGATCCACTCAGCAAAGATTTTAGTTCCAAAATTATTCTATTAAAAATCTTTTGAAATAAAAAAATTGGCTGTGATATTTCATGTAAAAATTAAAAAAACTCAGTTCTCCCTGACTGTGAAAAAAATAATTCATAGAAATTTCTTTTTATAATCTATTTCTTTTCGTAACTTACATTTAAAAATTTAAGGGAACAAATAACGAATAATTAATTAAATTAAAAATAAATGATTATTCCAAACAAACAGAAAATAGGAGTTTAAAACATGGCTTAGACTTGATCCTAGCATAATGTTCTCATTCAAACCAATATAGCTTCTAAACGGTAGGTCCTAGTGATAAATGTTCTACATTAATTTTCTGATGAAGAAACTGTCTTAAATTTTCGAACCAATCTACACCAAAAAAGCTAGAGCATGTCAAACTACGCTTAACGCCCTCGCGTTTTCCAAAAACGCATCACTTAAGACCAACTAGGCCACGGGTGAAGCATGCTCCGAGTTAAATATTAGAAATCATTGTTGCCTTCATTTTTACTTGGAGAAATAAATATTTGATATGAGCCTGAAATGATGAAGATTAGGTACGTTTTTGAAATATTCACGGACCGTTCTCCAGAAGAACAGGGTAATGCGATGTACGTAGTCCAGTAACAAATCGACCCGCCATCCCCGCCGACAGTGAATCACGGCCCGGCGAAGAAGGGGGTCATAGCCGTTTTATGGCCGGATGAAGATAGAATTTGATGAGGGTTGGCGTTTTTGGGTCCCCCCCTCCCCCTCCACGGGTTTAACCATTAGTAGGGACGGGAACACAAGAACGGTAGGAGCTCACTAAAAACACTAATAACACGGTTATTAGTGTCAGATTACAGGGAACACTGCGGATTGGTGACTACCTCCTGATCTGAATCTGTAAACTGTCCTTATCTCGTGGCAGGAATTATTTCATTCTGGCTCTTCTTATTGTAGAGCATTACTCCTCTCAGCAGTAACTTATTGAAACATTAAAGAATAAAATAAAAATCATTTGTAATAAACCTAATTCGTTGCCGATTATCCAATAATTTTTAACTGCATATCTCCTGACATTTTCCCGGTTCATTAGTGGTGGTGTAATAGGTCATTTTAAAATAATTCGATAATAATAAATTCACAAATTAATTAAATTACTAATACAAGCTATACAATTGTGCATGATGAATTTTCATAATTACATGAAGGATATGTACGGACAGCATTTGGTATTAAACCAGTTTATCGATAATATTAAAATTATTTAACCATGTCATTGCCTTTATAAATAATATTTGAAAAATAAAATTGTTAAAATAAAATTTAAATTTTTATTTCTTTAATAAAAGAAAATCTAATTAATTGTTCCACTATTTTTTTTTAATTAATTAATGAAATAATAAAATATAATATGCTAGAATTAGGAATTTTGAATTTATTTTATTTTTTTTAATTATATTTATTTATTTGAACATAAAACAAGACATGTAGCTGTTTTGATCAGTTACATTAGTTTGATATCTTTGAAACTAGGAACTGCTGAGTGGTCCACTAAAGGATACAAGTTTCAAATCTGCCATTTTCTAACTATTTTTAACGGTCAATCCTTGGTCACATCAACACGAGAAAATAATTTTCGTCCTTCGTTCGTAGAATTGATTAAATTGTTTTTTAAAAGAACGCTCTCTAGTCTTCTTATGATTACTTTTATCAATATAAGAGGAAGTTGATCAGGGATGAAGTCAAAAATAAAAAACCATATCCTAGTAAAAAAAATATGATTGAATACGTTTCGACCTTCCTCTCTGCTCTTCTTCAGGGCTAAAATGAACATAAAAACTAGATGTGACAAAAATAACAGATAGATAAAATAATGACAAATGGATATATAAAAGAACTAAAAGATGATAAAGAATGGCTCAGATAAAAAAAAAAAAAGGCAAGAAGGCTATAGAATTAAACATATACATAAATCGGGGTTAATACAAAGAAACAAGGTTTAATTTTCTTAAGTTTTATTAATAGTTTATATTATTATTATACTCGTATTTAGCAATCAAAACATCAGCAATTTATTTTATTATTATGAAAATAAAAAAAAAAAAAAAAAACAGATTTTTTCCTGACAAAGTAATTTTAGACCTTTTAGGAAATTGATTGAATAGTTTCATTTTTCAAAAGGACAAAGCTACTTCCTTCCCACTTACTATTAAATAAAACTATAATTTTTCCTCGTCATACAACAAAGTTACTTGAGTATAACTTCAAAGAAGAAATTCAAATGACTACTTTATCACAAAAACAACCTCTCATGCCAAATGGATACTACTCACATACGAACTGTTAATGTCCTGGAATCAGTTCCAGCAGCTAGCTCCAGGAATAATAAAATTCCACCCAGCTTTTTTACTGCGCTAGTCCAAGCCTTTAAATCCTTCCCTCCAGGAGGTTCACAAAGACTCGCCCTTTTAAAAACACCTAGTTATTTCCTTGGTAATTTACGTGCCCTCGGGGCAAAAGAGAAGGCATTCTATCTTGTGGAAGCTTTTTTTTTTTCTTTTATGGGAGAGTGTTTAGCTTCAGAAAATGAAGTCTCCTGTTCGGATTTACTGAGTGAATTTTTATTCTTATTCTTCCTGAATCAGTATTTTAATTTGGATGAAAATAAACGTTTTTCTTCTCTGTCGGTCGATACCGTGAATATACCCTAGACCCAATCTATATACTAAGATATTTACCGAACCTTGTAATATTCAATAAAATCTATTTATTGAAATTTACTACGAAATCCTAAAAATGTGTTGTTGATGATAATATGTCAATTTCTTCTAATGTATAGCTATGTGTGAAAATATCATTTAAGGAATTAAGCTTATTAACTGTATTTTTATCAATAACAAAATAAAATTACCTTAATTTTAAAAATTATTTAAGATAGTTACTTATGAGAGCAAGAAGCCGCGACGAGGCATGCTAGTATAATATGGTTATTCAAGTGCTGATGTTTTGAATTTTGTTTTATATTTTAGAACTGATGGCATGTCAATAACGTTCCAAAATAGTTTTAAAATTAAAAAAAAAAAGTCTATAGAACTGGAAATTAGTTCATCAATCCTAATTGTATTGACCCTTCTAAGCTATCATGCGTACTTCAAGTTACTTCTTTCAGGATAACTTCATGACCTCCACCGTCGGGAACTGCCTATCGAAGCATTCCGGAGTCAGGTTGGCTCGGTTTGCAAGGTACATCTATTAACTGTGAGAAAGGCGCAGCGAACACACCACACGGGGCGGCCATTGAACCGTGAGATAGGGCTTGGATGACTCGCTCTGTGGCCCCTTGTCCGGAAAATTGTTTGTCAGCCCCCACCTCCCTGGGCCCGCCTTCCTCTATCTTATAACGGAGCAAGTAGGGCGGCGAGGAGGGTCTATACCTTTTATTTCACCTTACAGCATTTGAGAATATATTTTACGATGTTGTCCTTGTTCGGTACTCGATATTTGAAAGCTAAAAAAATATATAAGTACCTCTTAGTGTAAAAAAAAAAAGAAATTGGAGAGAAACTAGATCAAAAATGTAGTAAAATGCCTCGGACTTCATCTTTCTACTCCAATCCGTGGCAGATATACGATAAATCAAAGACTTTTTGGAGGAAACCATGACTTTTACTATAAAAGCTGTAATATCTCCATTTTGTTAAAATATTTTCAAAACTTTGACCACATTTTCGGATTTATTATTAAATTTTCTATAAGAGCAGAGTACATGTAACCTTGACTTTTACAAACTTGAGACCAAAAGAACAGCTTGTTCTTCAACTTATTCAGGGAAGTTACAATGTCTCTCTTACAATATTGCTTTTATGCTCACCGATTTTCGAAAAAACTATCCAAAAAAAACTGCAACTCATACAAAAACTTGAAAATTTAATCAGCTTTCGAATGATATATTAAAAGTAATGTTTCTGTTTTGATATCATGGAGAAATTTACTTTTGAAACCGAAAAAAAACATGGTGTTCTCATTTGGCATACAAACATTACATGTGTAATTTAAACATTATAACAATCCCTTAATTGAAATATGCATTTTAAACATAATAAACTTCTCATTGCAATAAAAAGCAAAGAAAAAAATTATTGTTCAATAGAAAATAAAGGAAAACTGTCAATAAGTTGCAAGCACTGTCAAGGACACCAGATCAAAGGATCTTATTTTATTACATTTATTTATTTATTATTATTATTTAGGATTTATTTTTATTAGATTTTCAATGTAAAGTGTAAATTCTTGTGACAATGATATTGAAGAACACCACTTTTTGAGGAGAATATGGATAGATGGTTTTTACAGGGGAAGGAATTTCTACCTTTACATGAGGAGTATAGTTGATTTATTCATCTTTGTACTGCTGTCGAATAGTGTTTAAAAATCATAGTTTGCCCAACAGATAAAAGATGAGAATTACTAAGATTAGTTACAAAATATCCTACCACAACTTCATTACGATATTCCACCTGAAGTTCGGCAAAATATGATATTCCAACACCATGGTACTCCTCCAGATTATTCAAAAGCAATACAAATATAAACCAACGATTCAATGGAGAATATTTAGTATTATATTACATTAATTGTATTGTTTTCATCTGGTTAGATTTTAATTTCTAACCATAAAAGTTTAGAACGTAGTAAATACAAACGGATTCTATAGTTTTACCATTACAACCTCTGTTGCGGAATAGATAATAGCGACACTATTTTGGTTCGGTTTTTTTTAACAATTTGATTGAATCAAGGAAATGTTTTTAGAAATTTCTAATTCTATATAACAACTTATATTTGTAACCTCTCTTGAATGGCGCTCATCACCAATCGGTCAATTTTCCAACAACACTGCGCAACACATTTTTTTTTTTTTTTTTTTTTTTTTTTTTTTTTTTTTTTTTTTTTTTTTTTAATTACAATTAAAATGAAACTATGGAAATTTATTATTGCTAAACCTTTCTTGAACTATAAAGATTGTGTTGTTTTAAATTTGATACAGACTGGATCAGTAGTTTTCACGGTTAGTGATGGCAAATGAAGTTATATAATAGCATAGATTAAGCAATTACAAAGTTAAGGAAGCAGAAAAAGTAATTTAGTTAAAATATTTTTATAATTTTTTTACTACAATAAATAAATGACACTGTTATTAAATGTTCCGAAAATATAGAATAGATGGTGCAATGAATGGTGCTAAAGATAACCATTCCAACCCTCAGAAAGTTCATAAAGCTCCTAAAGGAGTAAAGATACCCACCATAATTTGAGGTAGGAGCTACACCATCGAGTTTGGGGCAACTCCAATAGAAGTTGGAGGCGGGACCAAGATTCTATTTGCTTTAGGAAATTGTCTAATCCCAAGCCTCTATTATTGTTTGTTCATTCTCAGCAAGTCCAATTTACATAAAGTTCCCATCATGTATCAACATCCAATTCTCACCTTGGTGCTCCACAGTGTTCCGTATCTACATACTTAGATGTGCTTCAAGATCAGGAGTGTCTTGTAAGACAGTTGATCGACTTAATTCGAAAAATGTTAAATTATTTCGCTTGTTAATCTATATCTATACTATTATATAAAAGGACAAGACATTTTTCGTTTGTGATCACTAACCGCGAAAACTACTTAACCAATTTGAACCAAATTTTAACCACATCATCTCCATAGTTCAAGCAAGGTTTAGATATAATAAAATTTAAAGGTTTTTAATTATATTTCCATAAAAAAGCGATAAATATGTGTAGCGCAGCTACGTTTGGTAATCAACCGATAGGTGGCGAGCACCATTCGAGAGAGGTTACAAAGATACGGTGTTATATAGACTTAGAAATTTATTATAAAAATTACTTATCTTCAATTCAATTGTTATTATTATTTTTTTTTTCTCTCATGGTAACCCCATAAAAGGACCGTTTATTAATGTTTTTTACATGTTCCATGCCGTTACAGGCATACTACATGTATGATATGTGTTACATTATATTATTTTACATATCAGTGATTGTTCTTAACCAACAGTTTATTTGCGTGTTGTTACAAAAATGTAATAAAATTTGAAATTTTATGAACTTTGTGTCGTTGTAAAAAAAAAAAAAAAATAATGTGTATGTAAACATATAATCGTTGGTTGGAGGAAAAAAAAATCATAACATTGATAAAAAATAAATAAATAAATAATAATTTAAAGAGCAAATAAACAATTAATATTTAAACAAAAAATAATATCGAAAAATAAATTTAACTTAATAAGCATATAGGTTCGTTAGCAAATCAAATCAAAATCGATATCTTTGATGATTTTGATTAAATCATTTCTGAATTTAGTAAAAAGTGTATGTTCTGTCTCAGGCCACGAACATTGTTATTATATTTTAGCGACAAGTGGATCCCAGTGCTGTTTAAAAATCGAAAGATATGTAGCCATTCTGCAGAATTTGTTATATGATAAAACTATTAAACATAGTTCTACCAAATTTTGACTAAAACATCTTCATAGATCTAGGAAGGTTTATAATTATAAATTTTACTAATAATAATTGAAATGTGTAGTAGTCTTGAATGTTAGACACGAGTTTTACCAAACTATCACATACATATACTTTCAAGGTTAGAAATTAAAATCCAACCAGATTTATTTATCGATAAGACTATTTCTGCCAAAGTGGATGTCTAAATAAGCTTCAGTTTGTGACCACTAACCGCGAAAACTACTGAACCAATTTGAACCATATTTTAACCACTTCATCGTTATAGTTCCAGGAATGTTTAGAAATAATAAAATCAACTGATTTTAAATTAATTTGTCAATAAAAAAGTGATAATATGTGGATAACAGTGAAGTTAAAAATTGTCCGATAGGTGGTGAACGCGATTCTGCACGGGAGGTTACAACGGTACGGTATTATATAGAGCTTGAATTTGATAAAAGCAATTTACTTATATTCAAATAAATTGTTAAGAGATTAAAATCTAACTAGATGAAATAAATAAAATCATTTTTGTCGAATAAACATTATTACCAAACCAAAATGGCCGATCCTTTGCTTTTTGACACTGTCTGTAAAAAATTTTTTATAGGCCTTTTGTTATAAGCACTGATAATGCAGTCATCCGCAAGAGTTTCTTGATAGTCTCTGTCCACCTGGATTACCAATTCTTACATTTAAAATTTAAAATTGGATGTCTAATTATGGTTTTACGCAATCAGCAAATACCTTATCAATGCAATTTGAACCAGGTTAAAAATTATTGTTGTGCGTAAAAATATCATTGAATTAAAATGCTTAAGTACAAGATTTTTATCTATAAACAAGTAAAACTTCTATTATTAGTCAAAATTTCTAATTAGTCAAAATTCTTTACTTATGAAAGCGGGCAAAGCCGCAACGGTGGATGCTTGTATATATGTATAATCAAGATATATTTTTTATTTTTAATGTAATAATTTAAATATAGAAAGTACAACTGACAAGGGGACGTTTGGAGTTGTAACTCACAAATTTGAATGCCGATTTGTGGGTGGGTATTTGGGACCTATAATTGTGCAAAACTAGTAACAGTTATGTATGTTATTTGATATAAAAATACTTCCGTTATGATCAAGACACTACCCGGCTGTAGAGTGCTCAAAAACTCTAAAAAATGACAAAATTCCAAGGAAATTCGCTGTAAATCAGTGGGAATGTTTTTTCATGAACAACTGACCTCAAATTTCGATTCAACGTACCATAAAACCCTTTTATGTAAAATTTTATCAAAATAAAAAAAAAATTTTTTACCCCCTTCGAGGAGTTTAAAATTTTGAAGTTGAGATTTCATCAACAACTTCTACCGGCAATAACAACTGCTGCGTTTAACCGATTACAATAGTAGTAGCATCACTAGAATCAGCATGAATTCTGCTTTATATCCATACATATAACATTGGGATTATTCCAGATTTTAGTGGACAAACATTGATGTGAATAAAAAAATCCGAGGTCAGGTAAAACTTGAGGTATCTCAATCAGGGGAAATCCTGTGTCCTCCGGATTTGTTTTAAACTATGCAGTTTTACGGCTTCTAGATGACCTTAAAATTTGTGTGAGATAGCACTAATTATTTATTTTTTTTTCAGAAATTAACAGCCTTCTAAAATCAGGTACAAAAAAATTATTTTTGATTTCGACAAAATTTAGTTTCTACATATTTTTTTAGATGAGGAATCTGAAAATAATATCAGTTTTTAGTTTAAAAATTTTCTTCACCCAAATTTTTATTAGAGTTACAACTCCAAATGTCCCCATGAGGGTAAATATCGAAATATTAGGCAATAATATTTTACGTTATGTTATTGCTTCTTTAATATAAATTTAATGCTAAATCATTTTTTTAAAAAAACCTTTTTACTACCTTATTTAAGCTACTTTATCGAATATTGGATTTTTCTTTTTCCGCGTTTGATTCACTGTGCAACAGTGGCTGGAAATGATCATAGACAGACGTCAAGGTTAAAGGATTGCAGGAATATATGTAGGATATACGATTATCTATTATAGCTCTCTAGTCACTGTAATCGGTAAGGATTCTATGATTGTAATTCTAGGTTATTTGTTCCTAGGAAAGGTTTTTTTTTGTAGTACCACTATGTGAAAAATCCTCACAAAAAAAGTATTAATTATGATAATAATAATATCAATATTTTATTTAATTTTAATACACCATTAATTATAATATTTTTCACTCTTATAGTTGAAAATCAGAGTATTTAGACTCAGATTACGATCTTAATATCACGAGGATTACGAATCGAAAACTTTTATAACTTCTGATGCCATTGAGCTCTCCGTAACGAACTCCATCTTAACCTGGCTGAAGTGTCAGGATTCCTGAGGGTGAATCCTGATTGGTCGAGACAGCCTCACCTTTCTTCAGGTAAGTCGTGGTGGGGAGGCTTGCCTTTCCTAGGTGGGCCTTGTTCCCCTTCCCTCACCAATGGTCATCCATGCTTGAAGGAAAATGCATCCAATAGGCTGCCTTTGCTTCTCATCTGATTCCGAGTGCTCGATTTGAACACTGCGAGGCTGCCTTGAATCTTCCCCATTTAAGATTTTTGAACTACAAGATCAACTGTGGTCAGTTCTTTCAAAAAATTTATGTCCGGTTTTGGTCGATTTTTTTATTTTCTGATAAAACCTTGCTAACTATTTTATTATCAAGGATTTAAATAATATAATTGTTTTGGATTTAAAAGTAGGGGGATGACTGGAGTAGGGTTTTTGGTCTTTGGACATGTTCAGTTGTGAAATAACCGTTCTAAATTAACACAATTCTCCTATCTTAGTCTATTTATTGAACGTTTTCCTCTTGGGTGAAGCGCAGGATTTAATCATTCCAAAATTCCAACTGAAGCAATATTCGGCTTGGCCGACCAATCGTACTTATTGCCAACCGACTAGTCAGCTAGTTGGAGACTAGTCGGCCAAAGACATAGTCGGCCATCTCTATTGAAGATAATAAATTCTGTATTAATGTATCTGTTTACCAATCTATTTCTTCAATAATTATTGTTTGTTTTTTGAATACATGAGGCCTTTATAGTTAAAACCTGCAAAGTACATTTTTTTTTAATTTTCAGGAGGTAAAAAAAAAACGTGAAAATTTAAATTTTACAAAATGTGTTTAATATTTCCCAATCAATCTGACACGATTAAAATGTAACAATTTGAGCTATAGTTTGACATTTTCAAAAAAAATTTTGGGACTGCTCTGGTATGCTTTAATAAAATTTGAGTATTGGACTTATAAGGAGTTTTTAAGAAATAGTTATGACAAAATAATATATCTGAACATGAAAAAATTGTATTAAAATTATTTTTCCTCATAATGATCAGCATAAATTATAATAATTCATAATTAAAATTATACAAAAACACTTTCATTTGCATCTTCATTGTCAGAATGAGTTATATTTGCTTCTTTTTATCATCAGAATTTCGTAAGGTCACCAAATAGTACCTAACTTAGGATTTGAAGCCCACTCATCGCCGAACATTTTTCACAATTTTTCCTGATCAACATCATCATCATCATCATCATCATGGCGCTTATACTCCTTGTAGAACCCTCCTTAACAATTCTCTGCCATTCAAACCTTTCTTCGGCAGCCTCTCACACCCAGAGTCCGATTATCTATCATCCGATTATTATCATTTTAGGGAGCCTACTTGCCTCTTTTCTTTGCAAATGCCCTAGCCATCTAATTCTGCCTCTTTTTATGTTGGCTACAATATCTGAAGCAGCATATAGAGTTTTCAGTTCCTCATTTTTTCTCATTCGCAAGAGATTCACTCCATACTTGGTTATTTTTCCTGATAAGTTAGTTAAAATATATTTTTCAAAGTATAAAAAAAAACAACAATACAACTAAAGTTTAAATTTATTACATGTCAGAAATGATTTTGCCATGGATCTACAAATTACAGAATCTACCTTGCGCTCCTACCCCTTGTTAACTATGGATTTAATTTGAAAGGCGAGTTTTAAAAGTCATTTTGAAGCGTACTTCAAAAATCGTCAGACCAGTAAATAAAACAGTTTATCTCTAATGAATATATTATATGTTATTATCTGTTTACTATTATACCTCTTGAATAATTATTGGTTTTTTTTTAATATATTTATATTATTTATACTTCTCACTGAAGTTTTGTGCTTTTCTGATCAACTTTAAGGATACATGTACTCTTAAAGGTATTTTTATTTTTTTTATTTGCTTTATTTAGTCCTGGTTATTTTTTTTTTTATTCTAAATTTCTGAGAAATACTTATGATACAAGAAAGAATTTTTTTTTTTTGTTAACTTTATGACCCAAGAGTCAATGTGTGATGGTACTATAACTAAACTTACACTCATAACTATAATTTAACTTCTCAATGATTATAAACATAAGCTTTAACTTTATTCGAAAATTGCTTTAGTATCCTTAGCGTTCATGGCTGTCCCCGTAATATTAGGATAACTTCCTCAAAAAATTCTTGAACATTCCGTACCAACTCGTTTACTTAGAAGTCCATAACTTTTAACTCAATGCTAACGAGAAAATTTTACATACGCTCCCCTTGTTACATGGCTCCCCGGAACGACTTTGCAAGGGCCCTGCTTCCAGAAACTTTTCTGCTTCCGAATTTATCGCTATCTCAGATCTCGGGGCATTATTCCATTGAGAGGAACGTATATTGATTTAAAGTTAAGTTGTCAGCCAACTTCTCTGTATCAGTGCTGAAGTTCACTTCAATTTGTATTGAATTTGACAATACATAATTTTATTATAAGGTAGAATAATAAAAAAAAATAAAAAGTATTCCTTTAAAATCTTTCATAATTATAGCTTTAAAATTTCAATTTAATGTTGGTAATTTCTATTTATATTACATTGATTTTTATTACTAGATAATCTAGTTGAAAAGCTAAAAAAAAAAAAAAAGATATCAAGAATTTGGTCGAGGGATGTTGCATCAGTTCTGCCTCCAAAATATTGAAGTGCCATCCCCAATTCAGCAAAACTCTTCTTCAAAAAAATTGTTAATGGCGATTCTTTTCCGTCCTCCAGCCTTGTTTGAAACGTTATTTCGACTTGATATATTTTTTTTTTTGCCTCGCAAGCATTTTTATTAGTAATGCTTTTTAAAAGGGATGGTTTTTAGTACCATAATTGTAAAAACTTTATTGTATTAATTTATATTTTAATAGTTTATTTCCTATTACGCTCCCTAATACAGTTTTATTATCTACTACTCCCTTTTGGATCCATTATCACTGAATTATAACGTTTCGCAAACGCTTTGTAATCCAAGGAACCTCATTATAAAACCCTAGTCTGTCCAATACAAGCTTCTCCTCCGACCCTGCAAACTTTAAATCCTACCGCAGATTCCTAAAACCCCCTAGTTTCTAGTTTTGTATCGTTTTTTTTTTTGTTTTTTTTTCTTACCAAAATTGACATTGAAACTACCAGAGAACTCTGCCGTTTCTTTTGGATATATATTTGCTAATTTTTGTATAATGTAAAATACAAATTAGTTTGATTTCAAAAATGTTCTTTATTGGATTATTGGATTTAGGTTGTTTGTTAAGGAGGTAGATGTTCATCATGTTTTTCCTGTTTAAATGAGGATATGTTGAATTAGGGAGTCAAAGAACTAGTTTTTTTTTGGATGAATTACGGGACTTTCAAAAGTGCAAATAAGATGAAAAATGGAAGGTCCGTGCATCATGGTTATATTGAAGAAGTCTAATGCCATCCCTTGTACCTTCGGCTGTGGTTGCTGATGATTCATATCCGAGATTACACATTTACTTTAAATACAATAATATGTAATATTTAAAAATAATAAATTCTTATCGAATCCGAACGTTCCATGCCGTAAACTCCAGCCATTAACATCACACCTCCCTCCACACCACCAAACCAAAACCCATATCACCATAATCGAACTTGGCGCAATCCTCCCATCTACGTTTTGATCCTCTCGGACAATTATCCGAAGGCTCAAAACTTATTTTTTTAAAATTAGTTTATTATTAAACCCATTGTCTTAACGTACCCATTCAAAACCGACGCGCTGCTTTTGCTGAACTGTATTAACCGGATATAGCTCTCACAGTTCCGCATTGTGGAGCCTTCTAAAGTCTCCCATATAGTCATCGTTGTTTTGCCCTAATATTCTGGGCAATGCTTTATTTTTGAACACTTTTTAGGCGTTGCTCCGCCCTTAACCAAACCTATGTCCGCAAACAGAGACATTCAAATTTAAAAATTAGTATAAATGGAAGGCATAGTAATAAGTACTGCGGAAGTCTCAAACAAAGAGAGAGTTCTCAATGATAATTCCAATTAGTATTAATCTATAAGTCAATAGATTACGTACAGTTAGGAAGACATTCCTAACTGTACGTAATTAGTGTCCTATCTAAATCCCTTTCCTAAACATCGTTTGCAGCATACCTTCTTAAAAAAAATATTTTTTTCTTGTTTCAGGTCCTTAGTTCATATTTCAATTTGATGTTGAAGATGCTGAGTCTTAGGAAAATCACTTAGGACAATATTTAATATGAATGTCAATGTTTACATTTAATAAATAATGTAGTTGGAACAAATAAAATATGTTTTGTTTATCTACTATGCCTAACTAATTAATAACAATAAAAATCTTTAAATGTGAATATGTGCTAAAGTGGTAGCGAACATAGCTTCATAGGAAATTCAAGTCAAATTTTCAGTTTGGCTAACTAACCCAGAAACACCCTGTGTATCTTAATTTTAAAATACAATATTTACATATAATATATTGTTAGTCCATCAATCTATCATATTGACGTCAGGGAATAAACATATTTGATGCTAGTAGGAACGTTATTTCGTATTAAACCAAATGGAAAAAAGATTTTTTTTTTTTTTTTTTTTTTTTTTTTACCAACCTTGGGTTATCCTTTAACTAATTTTCTAACAAATGTAATTACGATACCTGAGTGGGAGGAAACGAAGAAGATAGAATGGAGGGAAAGGAGATAGGCCTGTTTGCAGTTGAATGATGTGATTCAGGATGTTGTTGCTTTGCCTTTGATCTGTCTGTTTGGGCGCCGTTACTAACAGCCTCCGCCGGGCCCACATCCTCACATCAAACATCGAAAAAACCTTTCAAAGCTCTTTTATCCGTTTGTTTCATCTTTGCGATATTTCGCTGTTTGTTTCCCTTTTAACCGATCATCCGCTATGGCGCTTTTTATTGGAAACTGCATCAGATGTCTCTTAAACTTCGTTTCTGTACTAGGTTCAATAATCAATCATATTTTTAAGAATATTATTCAAACTATACCAAGTGAAAAGCAGCGGTATACCGCAACAATAAAATAATCACAATTTTAATTACATATTTATAATTATTTATACTTCATCAATCCTTATCTTTTAACTCATGGCAAAGAGTTGTTTCAAACAAGGAAACATCCATATCCATTAATTTTTCAAATTTATTATTAATTAATTTTCATATTCCATATTTTCCATTTTTCATATTCCATATTTATTTTAATCCAGTGTAACACTATGGAATATGTGAGTGGAAGATAACGTAAATATATAGTTCAGAATAAAATGCCGATTGCTTGTATTTAACCAAATATTGGTTACTACAACAAAGTACTTGTTATGTTTCCATCACTGAGGGTTATCTATATCCATACTATTATATAAAAGGACAAGTAATTTTTTTTATTTGTGATCGCTAACCGCGAAAACTACTGAACTAATCTGTACCAAATTTTAACCACACCATAGTTCAGGTTGTCATAAAAAAGTGATAAATATGTGGTGCGCAGTGAAGTTTGATAACCGTCCGATAGGTGGCGAGCACCTTTCGGGAGAGGTTACAAAGATACGGTGTTATATAAAGTTAGAAATTTATAATAAAGTTTACTCATTTTCTTCACACTTTTGATGAGTGGCAGAAACGAGGTTTGCCTAACTTTCATGTACTTTTTATGGTTAGAAATTAAAATTCAGCCAGATAAAATCAATAAAATTATTTCTGCTGAATCAAAATGTCGGCCCTATGCTTTTTGATATTTTTTGTAAAAAAATATGATTCATGGGCTTTAAGTTGAAAGCAATTATAATGCAGTCCATCAGCCGCAAATGTATCTTAATAGTCTCTGTCCGTCTGGATTACCAACTCATTCATTAAAATTAAAAACTGGATGTATAATTATGCTTTTATGTAATCTTCAAACACCTAATCAGAGCAATTTTAACCATAATATTCAAGAAATGATGCCAAATTGCATACTTCAATACAAGATTTTTATTGCTTAACAAATAAAACTTCAATTATTAGTTAAAATTATCTAAGTTCTTTTACTCATGAGAGCGAGCGAAGTCGCGAAGGGGGAAGCTAGTTAAATAATATATTGATGTTAGCAGCTTCCCTAGCGACACCATAACCTCCATCCATTCATATCTGACTTATATATGGATTTAGTTTATTGGATGCTACCATACTACCGTGTTAAACAATTCTGTTGTATGTGGTGGAATAGGTAAGAAATAATTATTAGTTATAATGAGTATCCTTTATCTGTAATTAATGGTTCTAAAAATATCGAACTGAGAATAAACTTAACACTTAATCTATTTGTGGGCTAGTACACAATTCGCAGTATGCCACCTATTTATTATAGGGTTCTTATCTTAAAGTTTTACGGTCTAAGTCGGCATCGTGAAGTTCGTCCAGGCGAGACCTCAATCGCCTCGGTCATGTTCTATCTTCTGCGGCCTCATCCTCTCTTTATGGCTTTTCCATCCGAGTGATCATTTCTCAGTCCTTCAACGTCTGTTCTATTAGTCTTCTTTCGCCCTTTCAATTTTGTCTTTCTTTGCTTGAAATTTTACTTACTTCCGAACAATATTTCTGCCAGGTATCAAGTTATCACTAATTGGCTGCCGCCACGGTCGGCCTCTCGTTCCTGCACTTGAGGATCCCACTTGACCTTTGCCCTTTAAAACTCATAATAGAGACATCATAGGGTGCCGCCCCTCTTTCACTTTCTGTCCATAATAATCACTAATATTATTTCATAATCCTGTAACCATAATACACAATTTCAATAGAAGGTTCTAAAATCATCAGACGTCTCCACTTGTTATCGGGAATAGAATGGGAAACACTTTGAGTGACCAATGGATTTGAGTGATTATTTTGCTTAAAATGGAAGGTATCTGGTCGGTAGCATTGAGGATTTTTCGAAGGACTTGTAAGAATTGGATAAAGTGGAATTGCATAGCTTAATGGATCCCCAAAACTTACACAAAATACCACTATAAGTAGTTTAATTATTAAACTAATCTTAGTGCGAAACCAAACGGTATTTTAATTAACCCGATACTTCTGAAGGTTTGGGTCGTCTAGAACTAAAAGCGAACTTTTGACTCAATACGTATTTCTTCAATCATTTTGTTATTTCGTTTTTTTTCTATGTTTCTTTGATGATTGAATGATCCCAGCGTTATTTTATAACTAGCAAAAAAAGTTAAAGTGTCGATATCAACTTGCGACATATATAAATAGAAATGGCCCAGCATAATCTAACCAAATATTAAATTTCGCTTATAATAAACTTAGGATAAAAGCTACTTTTGGATATCCATACAGTAACGAACGTTTCAAAACTTACCACATCACCTCCTTAAATAAAGTCCCTTCAATTTCTGTTAGGCATATCCTGTTGACGAAGTGTTTTCCCTCTCTATTATCAGGATTGGTATTTCCATGAATTTCCAGAAACAACACCTTAAAGAAGCTGAATTTGATAAAACTTCGTGACAGTTGTACGGCAGATATTCCCTCTGAGGTCTGTCTCAAACAGGCACCTTTTTCCCACAAACATGACTCATACAATTTTAAAAATCTCCACCCGGAATAAGGAATGGTTTTTGCTATTCCTTTGTCGGCCCAAACCTAAACCTAAAAACAGTTTAACCATCTGACAGACTGCATGATTACAAGAAAGATTACCACAGCTTCCTGCTGTAGAAGTCCCCCCTCCAATCGCCCTTTATAGCCTCCCCTCCACCGACAAAGACGCCCCGTTGCAAAATTAAGCAGCAACGAGTGAGATTCCACTCCAAGAGGACCCTCCAGTAATAAACCATCTCTTTTCCCACCTGCTACCCCGCCGGAAGGATTAAGGACATCTTCTGCCCGAAAAAGAATAAATAATAAGGATAAAGGTCCCCCCTCTTCCCCCATCCTCCATCTTACCAACTCCGTCTCTTTAGTAAACAAATTAAATTCTAAGGGATGATTATTTTTTTATTATCCTTTTTTTTCTGTAATTTAGTACTTAAGCTGAAGAAGGAAGGAAGAGGCAATTGGATTGGTAGGGCTTGTAACAATGGGGGTGTTAGGATTTCAGTGTTGCCATGGAACTTCACAGGCTGTAGATCTTTTATCAACTAGTTTCTAAAGACTGGTAATAACTGATTAATACCAATAATATAGCATAAACATGATTGTTACTTATATCAATTGCTAGTATTAAGTAAACATGTAGTTAAACCAAATACCGGTATATAACTGACCCATTGATACCTTACAAACAAAATATAATTCAGGAAGTCTACAATTTAGCTTACAGTGTATTAAATCTATAGTATCAAAACTTGTTTAGATGAACTGTTCAAATATTCATGCAGTATTTTTTAAATTTAATTTCAGACATATTGTGTATATATGTGTATAAATACAGGGTGAATCTCTCTTGGTGTAAAACAAAATACAGCAGTACAAAAATAAATAAACAACGGATAGGTAGAAATGCCTTCCCCTGTAAAAACATGCTCATCTGTCCACAAAATTATCTTCGAAATTCATCTGTATTCAGAAGCCAACCGCAAAATTGAGGTCTATTAATATTGGGTATTAAACCTTACATTGAAAATCTAATAAAATAAATCCTAAATAATAATAATAAATAAATAAATGTAATAACATAAAATCCTCTGATCTGGTGTCGCTTTATTGACAGTTTTCCTTTATTTTCTATTAAACAATACATTTTTTCTTTGCTTTTTATTCCAATGAAGAATTTATTATGTTTAAAATACATATTTCCATTAAGCGATTATCATAATCTCTCTTGTTTACACTAGTAACTGATTTGTATGCCAAATGAAATGCCATGTTTTTCCGGTTTTTAAAGTAACTTTTTCCATGAAATCGATATAGAATTATTAATTTGATCATACCATATGATATGAAAGCTGGTTAAATGTGAAAGTTTTTGTATGATTTGCAGTTTTGTGGATAGTTTTTTTCGGCGAGCGTTGAAGTATTATAAGACATTGTAACTTCCCTACAGAAGGTAAAGATCATGCTGTTCTTTGGGTCCCAAGATTGTAAAATTCAAGTTTACATGTACTCAGCTCTTATAGGAAATTTAATGCTAAATTCGAAAATGTGGTAGAAATTTGAAAAATGTTTAAACTAATAGGAGATATTACAGCTTTTATGGCAAAAAAAAAAACCTGGTTTCCTCAAAAAAGATTTAATTATCGTATATCTGCAACGGATTGCAAAAGAAAGGTAAGGTCTGCGATATTTTTCTTCATTTTTGATCTAGTTTCACCCATTTTTTTTATTTTTATTAACATTAAGAGGGACTCACCCTGTATATCTTTAAAAAGTATATACACTAGAATCTCACTAATCCGAAATGCACTAGACCGACCGAGTAATCCGACCTTCAGAATCCGGAGGTTGGGGAACAGTTTTTTCTTAAAAATTCCTAATAGTCCAATAAAATTTAACATTTCAGTATGCCAATGGTTGGGTAGATTTTATTTTCGATATTTTCTTAGTGCTGTAACTAAGCGTATCGGTCGCTAATTGGTTAAATGCAAATGTATCGATTTATAAAGTTTTTTTGAAATATCCGCTGCACGGTTGGTTCCAAAGAAAAGTTTGTTATATTAAGAATTGATCTAGAATAAATTTATTACAATTTGAGCGGGAAATAGCTCGGTAGTTTAAACGGGCACTTAGATACAGGCTTTCAAATTTTCTCTAAACATTGCGAACATTTTTTTTTTTTTTTTTACGGTTTTTGCTCTATACGTCATTAACATCGACATTTAGAGGATATTTCATTAGGTACGATTTCAACAATGCTTTATTTTTATAAAAAAAACACCATACAGTATTGTTACGGCCTATGATTTTAAACCTTAAAAATATTTCAATGCAAACAATCTCGTCTCTTGTTGTATATAACATACGTTTCTATTTTCTTTTATTTTTAAAAAATGGTACTATATAACATTGAATATAATTATGATACACTTCTAACTATGAAAATATTTCATTGAATTCATTGAATCTCTGGTTAATCCGACCTTTTAGCCGTTTCGCCCTACCCCTTGGTCCCTTACGGTTTAGACTAGTGAGGTTTTACTGTATTATGTGCATATCTTTAAAGTCCAAAAATTTGTTTTTTTAATCTTAAATTTCTTCCTCATGTATTTTCTAAAGTATCTGACTTATAATCTACAGACTGATATATATAAGCAGCTAGAAATTAATACATTTTTATTGTACTATTATGATATTCTTAGAAGACAAGGTGCTCCAGAATAAACATTTGTTTTTCTTTTTTTTCTATATATAGGGTGTCTAGCCTATAAACATAATATATAAGTTTATTCTAATTTACGAAAATAAAACTACAAGAAAAAAAAATTCTAATAAGTTGGTTTGTATAGGTTTTTCTCATATAAACTATTTATACGCTAGTGCAACGGCTTTATCTGGAATTATAGAGAGCAACCCATGAATAGAAGAACATTTCTTCTGAATATAGTTCAATAAATATTTAAAAAAAATTATATGTGAGCATTAACTGCGTTATATTTGCTACAACTTTATGACAAAAGAAATATTGAGTTGGTTTAATTGAATTTAAAATACATATTTCAATAAATATTTAGTCAGTGGGTACCCAACTCCTTACTTTTTTGCAACTGGTTCTCATTGTATGAAAATTTTATTTTCAAAATGAAAACTATATACTTCACTACTTGACCTAGTCTGAAGAAAAACTGTGAATTTTGGACGCGGTTTCTCCGTAGTGCTTTCAGTAATGTAAAAAAAAACTAAAACCTTAGTGGATCGAGATACTCTCCTAGGCAGTGGCCTGAACTAAAAGCAGGAGAGCAAGTAACTGTCATTGGTGGAAGTCTCTAGGGAGGGTGGGAAGGGGAAGGCACTTTGTCTACAGGATATGCCTAACAGAGATTGAAGGGACTTTACTTGGGGAGGTGGTGTGGTAAGTTTTGAAAAGTTCATCATAGAACGGATATCCAAAAGTAGCTTTCGTTCTAAATTATTTTAAGCGAAATGTAATATTCGGTTAGATTATTCTAATCAATAGTAATGTAAGGACATTTCTATTTAAATATTTTGGATGATATCTGTATATATTTTTTCATTTTGACCTGCAGATACAGATACCGAATGCATGTTTTTTATACAAAATACAAACAACTTTTTTCAATCAAAGAAATATAGTTCTTAAACGATAGGTCCGGGTGACAAATGTAAAATAGCTATTCTTTATTATATTTTTAATAAAGAAACGTCTGCAAATATTCGATCTGAGGAACATCAACAGAGTTAGAGCGTGTCAAAATGTTAAATTTTTGAGAATAAAAAAACGTTACACCAAAAATGTATAGACCCCATGAAAAAGATCCATGTAAAAAAAATATGTTGTCAGAATCCTATCGAAACTTACGAATATAAATATTCTAAAAAATATAAATATAAAAAAATATAAATTTATTGTTATAAACAGGAAATTAGTTTTATTAGGGAACAATAAATGGATTTATAGGTATACCTGATAATAGAATCGCCTTGGTATTGCTGAATTAAGCTCTTCGTGACCCTGGGAAAATTAGTGAGGTGGGGTTGGCAGTGCCGTGGCTCTCCCTCAACTTGAACAATACCACCCCACGCTAGTCCTAAGACGGCGCTGGAACGCCCTCTATTGTGGTACTGAAGTACGCAGATATTTAATGAATTTACCTCTTGAATTGGTCAATGAGATGTTCTTAACCCCACCTTCAATCTAATATTCTTTAAGAATTGTTAAATTTAATAAGTAATAATGATGTCTCCTTAAAACGGAAGATATTTGATCTAAATAAATGGAAAATTTTTCGAGTCAAATTTTAAAATTACTGGTAATACTAAGGTTGTCTATCGAACATTCTGTGGCTTGAAACAACTCAAATCCTTTTTTCCTTATAGAAATTTAAAATTTGAATTTTTTGCTTCCATGGAGGTTACATTACTACCTCAGTAGTCACCAGACAATTTTTTTTTTTCCCCTAACAGAATATTTGAACAACTTATCATCTTGGAAAGAGAATGTTAATAAACAAATAATTTTGTTGTTTTTAACACTATAATGTAGTTATAGAAATTAAAGTTAATACATAAAGAGAAGCAGTAATTTTTTATTCTTGTGGTCACAGTCAAAATCACATCGTAAGTTTTTATATTAAACATAGTAATTGATAATTATTACTTCCATTCCTTATGGAGAAAATAACCTCCGTGGAAAAAAAAAAATTTTTTGAAAACGGTAGTTATAAATGCCAGGCAAAAATTCAATATTTCAGCAACGGTCAGAGAAATAATATCAATTTTACACATGTTAAACAAGGCTTATCGTGTTTTAAAATGGTTACAATTAGGAGAAAATCTAATGATACCGTACATAAACAGAATTGTCTCCCATGGAAGTTACTCATTCCAAATCACGGAGATGTTATTACGACATTCCGTGCTATAGTGCGCTGTAGGGATGAAAAAACTGGAATGTGACCGATGGTGTAGGAATTAGTAGTTTTGCCTCTTTTTAATGGAAGAATTCCCGTTTCAAAATCTTACCGCTTTTATTCGATTTTAATTTTTTTCAAATATCCACAGAGTTATTTTCGTTATAAGAATTTTCACTATTTCTTAATCGTAGGCCAACAATGCCTTCAAATATAGGGAAATGGGGTATTTTCAGGTGAAAATGAAGTGAAGTAATTTTTATACCAAGGAAGAAGGTAAAACCTTAATATCGGGACATGTATTGGAGTTACATAATACTGGCGTTTGAAAACGAATAATGCCAAAGAAATCATTATTTA